>JAJHSJ010000007.1:12199233-12298804 GCA_021015155.1 Magnolia officinalis
TGTCGTTGCGTAAATGTATTGAATGAATTATGTACACTGTGTACGAGTCGCGATGCGGATCTCGAGTCTATGATGTCTGCTTGGTACTCAAAATTCAGGTCATGACAGTTTACCATCATAGATCCGTTGGATTGATGATGATAAGCTGTATTATAATCCTTAGTGATACACATGGCTTCTTGTAAGCTTGTCCTGAAATCGCAAAGTAAAGCGAGAATACAGTAAAATTAGGTACGCCATGAAGTCATATTGCTTTCTTAATTATAGCTTGGCAAGCCCATCCATTGAATAGCTAATATGAATGGGGATAAAATGGATTGACTTCCAACTATGAAATCCATGGAAATACAATCCCACTGCCATTAAGGTATTTTTAGTAGGTATATGGATTTTGATGATCCAGCTTCACTTGCTAACAAACGAAATATCAAAACATGTAGACAACAATCTCTCTCTCTTCATATCCTGATACATCTTCGTATTTTCAGATAAATGGTAAATTTGGTTCAATTGGTATAACAAAACTAGAAATATCCACTGCCTCCCCAACCGCCTCTTCCAATTGGTGTAACAAGACTAGAAAAGCCCACTGGCCCACCCCAAATAGTTGGGACAAGGCTACGATCACAACGATGGGTCTCCCTCAATTTAATCAAAGAAGATAATATGACAATTTGGAAAAGCTTGATAGTACTGATATCGAGGAAGTATAGCAATGCAATTACAGTATATTCCCTCCTAAGTCGATATTGACGGTAGCCGAATTGCAAGTTGGAGATTAGAGCTGCCGGCGTAGAGGCTCAGACATGGACTAAGTTTTCGCTCGACTCTGTCTTTAGAGAAGCTTGTATATAGCAGAAGGGCGGAGAATTTTAAGCTAGTGTAGAAACCTCTGGAAGTTACTAGAGTCTCCTTGTGGTCCTTGTAGCTAGAATTGTGTATAATAATCCACAAAAGTTATAGACTATTCCTGACCTTTGGATGATGCCACGTGGCTTCATTTTAGCCATTGATATGGTGGCTGCATTAGAGCACGTAATGTAAGCCTTCTTTATTCATTCTCTAACGTGTGCACGCTTTCCTTCAATGGTAGCCTAGGCTAACGATAGCGCGGTTGGCTGGCTCGTCCTCAAAGAGGTCATGAGTATGAATGCTGCACGCACAGCCTGGGCCTGGGGAAGCATGCAGGCCATGACAAGTTATGGAGTTCGTAACGCATTCGGTTAGAGAGACGAGGCAATTCACCAACATGTCAAGGAATTATTAATGCTCATGCTAGAAATTCCTAACATGCTTGAGGACCTCTTGTTCAACCTTGCGGACAGCTTAAACTTTAGGACCAACAGAAATTGGGATGACAGATGGTACATAACTTAGCTACGCTCATGCCAGTAGCAGAAACAAGCGACAAGAGTTCAATTATATTTATGCATTTTATTAGGGCCAAAGGCCTAAAAAGAAAACAAACAATAAGAATAAAAAGAAAAACAATACAAAGGGCAAAAAAAAAAAAAAACTACAAACACTACTCTCATTAGATTCATACACATAATCTTTATTTATATTGAATCATTGACATTAGATGTTTAGAATATACAATAGGGGAGTTTTGAGGTCGGTCCAAGCCTCTCTCGGATTAATAATATCACCAGGAGGAGCCCAATACAGCATTTTTACTAAAAAAAATGGCCACCTAAACCATTATCAACATGTTTAATTTTAAAAGCAGAAAAGAAAACATATTTGGAAACTTCACATTTTTCAATATTTTTTTCACATTAAAAAATAATATTCTAGTGTTACAGCCCATAACATAATGGCCTAACGGCCAACCGTTACCGTTACCGTTATTGAATCCTTTGGTGAGTCTTTAGCACAAATTCCCTAAAGGAAAGTGAGAGTAAGCCTCAGCAGACTTGTAAACAAACGGTTGTGAGGATAGGTGCCATGAGCTTTGGGGAAGCATTCCATGAGACTTGTCCCTCAACAGGAATGGCATGGAATACAAATATTGGGGTAATGATTGCAATTCAATTAGATCATGCATCCAAACAACCTCAAATAATATATATTATAGGTAATGGGCTAACTAGAATAACTAGGCTATGGAAAGAAACATAGCATCAGAACACAGCAGAAAGGGCACATGCACTAAAAGTGGAATTGTCATTTGAACAATATTTAAAGGGTTCTCAGATCTTAAGGAATCCACTTGAAAACTATATACAGAGTACTTTGTACAATTTATCACCAGCACGGTATTATATTGCATTAAATGGGGCAACGTAGAGTACCATATCATTGGCTACAGTGGAATCTGGAGTCCAAATGTATTTTCTCCACTGTAGGTAACATAGAGAAACCCATCTTCATCCTTCTTCTCATCGTATATTGTCGACATTATTGCTCCTGCAACAATTTGGTGACTAACCATTAAGGACCAGCTTTAATGCTTGAATTTGTAAAACAAAACAAGACAATTTAAATAGCAAGGCATGTGGATTGACTGTGAGAGAGACCTGTAGGGGGGAGGACATTATCTACAAATATGAAGATAGCCTTTTCTGCACTTAGTTTGATTCTCTTGCGGATTACGTACACAAATTGCCCCACGGTCAAGTCAGCTGGGACTAGGTACCTGTATTTTTTTTATTTAATTCAGGCCATTAGAAACAATCACAAACTTATGAAACATCTTCTGCACAATATGACCAAACTGTCCTGATGCTTTGCACAAAGGACACTAAAAAATTGAATGGAGCAATGTGAAAACTTGCTGTTTCCAGGTTTGACTCTATTGAAATTCGTGTGGGTTATGATTTTCCAAAATAAACGGGAAATTGCTGAAATGAAGTGTTTTTACAGAACAGTCACAAGGGTACCAAGATGAGAAATGATAAAACCATTTTGTAAAGCAATTCAAATAAGGCCAGAGTCTACTAAAGAATAGCTCTCTAGGTCAATTTCATTAAATAGATCATGTTTCTAAAGAACACAAATCATGCAGCTAACCCAAAAATACTTATTTCTATGGACTTCTAAGAACAGAAAAATAGATTATTATTTTTTTTTAATGGAGATGGCAGACTCCCATGTGTGTCCGTGTGTATCAAATTGTGCCAACCAAAAAAAAAAAAAAAAAAACTATTTCTATGGGCTTCTAAGAACAGAAAAAATTATTTTAAAAAAGGGAGATGGCAGACTCCCATGTGTTTATGGGTGTGATTTTTTTTTTTTTTTTAAAGGGAGATGGCACTCCCAGCTGTGTGGGAAATCATGCCAACCAAAAACAATTATTTCTATGGGCTTCTAAGAATGGAAAAATAGACTTTCAAACAAAAGGGAGATGGCAGATCCCCCTCTGTCTGTGTGTGTGCCTGTGTGCGTTTAAGGAAGATGGCACACTCCAGTATGGGTGTGTCAGATTGTGCCAACCAAAAAAAATAATTCTATGTGGCTTCTAAGAAGAGAAAAATAGAATTTTTTTATTTTTTTTATTTTTAAAGGAAGGTGGTAAGACTCCCATGCATGGGTGGGTGGGTGGGTGGGGGTCTCTGAAGGCTACAACTAATGAAGCAAGTCAAGAAGAAAAGGCAGGAGCGAACAGTCAAAAGTTCAGTGCGAAACAATGCTCACTTTTTCTTATCAATGTTGGGAACATCACTTCTCTCTGCCTTCTCCACAATCACCTTAGAATCATAAAAAAGCATGTTTTTTATACAAGTCAGTACAGATCCCAGGATAGCATTGGAAAATTACTTGGAGATAATATCAGACTGACTCTTGTTATCTACATGAAACAACATAGAACAAGGATTTGGTTTGCATACTTCAAAACAATATCAATCAAATGATGTGATTCATCCAACCACCGGTGCATGCACACACCCAAAAAGGATATAACCACACATCGGTCACAAGCATAGGACTTGATATTGACCTCTTTTATAAAGTCAAAGACTTGATATTGACCTCTTTTATAAAGTCAAAAGTATCCTTACTGCTGGCTGCAATATGATTACACCAATGCAAAGAAGATAAACATGAGGTAGCAGCTACTAGCCAACACAATTGCAATCATGATTTACTTCTAGTCTTGATAACAGTTTAAAATACATGTTTTGGGGATTTCTTTACAAAGATATTTTCCTTTCATCATTAAAAAATAAAAGCAACATGCAACAGATGTATTCTCAATTAATCAAAGACCACCTCGAATAGCCTTTTGCCATGTACTAACTCATTTGCCTCCAGGTGAAAATGAAGTGTTTTTTTTTCCTGAGGAGTTAGTGAAAATTATCGAGTACAACATCATTTTTGACAAAGATCAACAACCTCATATCTAAAATATTTACTGGAGAACTAAAACGCTGAGATGCGAATCTAATGAAAGTAGACAACCTGCCTTCTATAAATTAAAAAAGGATACCAGCATGGAGTTCATACAATCTTAACAAGGATTTGAAAATTCATATCACATCGGCCATCCAACCTGTTGATAAGGTCACACAGACATGGATGAAGGCAAAACACAAATCTCAGCTTGATCCAAAACTTGCGGCCCACAACGTTTTAACCGTCAATCACCACTGTTACATGTGGTGTGGTACACCTAAGAATTGGATCTGCTTCATTTCTGAGCCCATGCCCTAAAACGAGCTGGCAAGTCAGGGACTCACCCATTAAGTTGTTACCCCAAACTAACCTAATCTGCCCCTAGGTGGGATACTTAGTTAGTTTTAATAATATTATTATATATTAATGATTTTCACAATTGAATGAGGTTTGCTAAACCCATAAAAGCATGTAAGAGAGCCAATCTACATCCCATGCATGTGTCAACATGGTATATGTGTGTGAGATCCAGTCAGTTCATCAGCTGGGTTCGATCATGTAGATGCCCTTGTCTGACTGGAACCTGACCAAAGCCAAGAATCCAAGACACGGTGGGTAGCTAAACCCAATCAATCCAAATCTAGGTCCTCAAATAAGGTACTCGGACCTGAACCTGAATCTAGGTCCTCAAATATTATCCAAATCTGTATCCTGGGGTGATGCAAAAACATTTAGCATGTAGTGAAACCCTAATATACATCCTACATTATACATATGTAGCATTGTACATAGAATTCATTGGTGTATGAATACAACATGAAATAATGAAGAGATAAATGCAGCATACTATTTTTGGAGTAGTATATTAACCACGTTAACAATTTGTCTAAACAGATTCCATTGAGTTCCCATATATTTAAAGAATAAACCTAGACCAGTCCCTGCTTCAAAGTTTGTGGAAACTTCCGATTTGCATTGGTGTCTCTCTTACTATCCATATCATAGCTAAGAATTACCCAATTACAACAAATAGGCTACAAGCGATAAACTGCAAATCCCACAGGAAAACAGTGAAGGTGGTTGTGCATTACAGTCTCCTCACCTTCTTTGGATTCCACGCTCATACTTGAGAAGATTATTTGTATTGAACATGATTGTACACGATGATTTGAATGATGCAATTCCAAGAAAAACATGAACTTGTGGATGGTGAAATTTCCCACACTTTCCTACACAGTTGATCTACCACGCCTGCAAAAATTATTATAAGTATACAACAGAATGTGTTTATCATCTTTCCCCTCTGCAAACCACAATTCAAAAAATAGAGAATTAGATAGTCTCCTCAGATGACCTTCTCCTAAGAAGGGGGCACACATTTGCAGATCTGTGTCTCAACCCATAATCTCATCCTACCTCATAAGAAGGTCATATGAGGAAAAGTTACGCCATAGGCCCATCCCACACCCGAACATCCACCAATAACTCTTTTTATCACTCATCCCCCACCTATATCCCAATCCCCAACCTATGTTCTTCCTGCTCCACAAATTGCCCATGCACACGCGCACACAACATCTAAAAAACAACAGATAGTAAATGGCAGTGAAGCTTTGATAATTGTCATCCAACCACAAAAAGGAACATATGGCCACTGCACGCCCACATGCACACACAGATATATACATATACATACAGTGTTGTAAATAGCATGTAGCGTATAGCGTAGCGTCCACCCCTCTATATAGTGTAGAGTTTTATTTAATAAGATTCAAATGTAAAACAGCTCTATATTTAAAAGAAAACCCAAAAACTTCTAGCCTTGATTTTTCACTTTATTGCCATCTCCATGATCATGTAGTGCTCTACATCACTGGGTTTGTGGCTACTTAGATGCCTCTGCATGTACTTCAAGATGTGAGTATTAGCCCGAATTGATCCACAAGAAACAATGATGTGTATCAATTAAACTTGTCTCTGTCGGGCAAATTTTCTTCGTTTCAAGCCAAGCCTTATATGCATGGCACTGCTTCTTTAAGTGGCCCTTCTTGTCGCGGAAGTAGCAGGGTCCATCCTTCTGGCCTTCACCCTTTGACTTTGGGTTATCATCAATGTCCATTTTTCCTTTTGTGTGTTGTAATTGACCTTAAATGTGCTGAAATTGGATGGAAGAGAAAGATGCACATAATAGACCATCAAATCATCTAGTATATTTAGCTATTGTGCCCTTAGCTTAGAGGCGACATCAGCCTCAGCCATCTTTATGGTGTGCTCCCCTGTATCTATATTGTCGTGGTATTTTAGGGTTGTGAGTTCCCCGAGGACTATTATGGTCTCTCCTTTATCAAATTTAGTGAACCTTTTCTCACTTTCGGCCAAAAAGTCTAATGCATTCTCTTTCTTAAGTATACCTTCATGGATATACTTTAGAAAGAACGGAGTATCTAATGATATCTTCCAACTTAACCATCCATACAAGCAAGGGTGATTTTTAAAGCCCCGTTCCATTCTTGGAAATTAGAGCCAATTGGAGGGAATGCTTTTTAATTGGGAGGTAAGGTAACTAATCCGATATTCATAACTGTGATAGGAAGGTGTAAAACCTCAAATTTAGTAAACAAATCTTATCTAACTTTAAGCATGAATTAAGATATACTTTGTCATGCTAAGCCTTTGTCTAATCAATGGTGCAAGTCAACTAGATTGCCTGGGATGACGGGCTTAAACATCAATCATGGTGTGAAACCCAATACATCATTGTGACCTTCCTTTGGGCTGAGATCACAACATGCGAATGGTTCTTATAACATGAGGTTGGTTGAATGCCAATAACACAAGCCCAAATGGTCCAATACCTTTATGGCAAGATGGACCCCTTAGATCTCGTGATGTTGACACCATCCACCCCACCCCGTCTGGCTCACAATAAACAGCGAAATCCTTTTAGTCAAATGCTACCAGTTTGAAGACAAACGCCACCTTATTGATCCTTTTAATGCACGACGCATACGACATGCCATGCCCTTGAATCTAAGTACCAATAGGCATCCTCATCGCAGCTACTTTGGTGGAACGTGCGACTAAAACTACCCACAAATTCCTACAAAATAGGATCCTAGTCAATCTAATGCCCCTAAGGGATATTCTCAAATGCCTCTTAGACAAAAAGATGGAGAATTTAGCCATATAAGTCATTGTACTATAGTCTGTTTACATACTTTATTGGGCTTGGACCCTTAACGACTAGATGGGCACAATGCCCATACTTTTGCCCGATACCTTTGGCGAGGATGGGTAATTAGGCCTAAGTGACCCGCATTATGAATTAACGTACACTTGAGGCTTTAATTAATGAACAAATAATAATCTAGTTTCTCAATTCAATATTAACATGATCGAATAAAGTCAAAATTGCAAACTAGATTTGATTCGATAAGTTAATTCATAGCCTGCATGACTCAGAGATGTGTCAATTATAACCCATAAAATTGATGGTTGTATAGTGAAGTAAAAGCAACTAAATACATGAACCAATATAATCAATTATTTGGACGATTTTAACAAACCTAATGCGGGGCATTTTCACACCGGGCTCGAGTGGGGTGGCTTGTGGGATGCAAGGGCACATTCAAGGTGGGCGGCCTTCGAAACCCATGGATTTGGGGGTCATGTGAGGCGGGTGGCTCGTGTGAGGCGAAACCTATGAATTTGGGGCCCACGAGGAGGGTTCGGCTGAGGACCTAACCCATGGATTTGGAGCCTAAGCTATGAGCAGTGTTTCAAATAGCGTAGCGGTAGCGTACGCTACGTAGCGTAGCGAAATCGCTACGTAGCGCTGGAAATAGCGTTTTTCCCCTGTAATGTGCGCTACAGGGGTCGTAGCGTACGCTACGGATATGTAGCGTGTAGCGCAGGTAGCGTACGCTACCTGTTTAGTTTTTTTTTTTGTTTTTTCAGTGCAGGAAACAGTGGTGTACTCACACCACAAGCTAAAGTTAAGTAAAAAAAACAAAAAAAAAACCTAATTTTAAAGTGCTTCTGATCCTGAACGGCAGCAGCCGATGCAGCTACTCTCCCTTCCGATCGATTTGGAACCCAAAATCGTCTCAGAGAGGCCATCCGACGCTGCTGCTCTCCCTTCCGATCGATTTGGAGGCCATCCGACGCTGCTGCTCTCCCTTCCGATCCATTTGGAGACCCAAAATCGTCTCAGAGAGGCCATCTGACGCTGCCAACGCTACTTCTCTCCCCACCAGGAGCAAACCGACCTCATCTCGAGACAAAAACAGGTACGCTCCTTCCTTTTTTTGAATTTTTTCGATATACAATGAAAATAACTTAGTATTTTCAATTTTTTTCTCATTTTTTTCCCTTATAAAATACTAGTTACAGTCGGTTTGTTGTTCTTTATACTTTTTTTTGTGGTATGGCCCACGTGGGCCCCACCGAGGTGGGTGAAGGGGTGGGATGTGCATTATTTTCTATGGTGTGCACACGTGGGGCCCACTGAGGTGCGTGAAGGGGTAGGATGTGCATTGTTTTCTATGGTGTGGCCCACGTGGGGCCCACTAAGGTGCGTGAAGGGGTGGGTTTGCATTATTTTCTATGGTGGGCCGTGGGCCCACTGTGGTGTGCGTATGAGTGTAAGTGGTGTGATTCACTGATTTATCTATGGTGTGTTTTTTTTTTTTGGGTCAAGTAGTGAACTAAAGAGAGAAGAATGTTTGAAGAAAAAGAGAGAGATTTTGCATGGAAATATGTGGCTGATAATCCACTTGGTCAATCTCATAGAAATTATGTGCTATGCAAATTTTGCGATCAAAGATGTACGGGAGGCGTGACTCGCCTAAAGCATCATTTGGCCGAAACCCACAATGGGATAAAGCCGTGCCCAAAAGTGACGGAAGAAGCCAAGGAGGAGTGTAGAAAGGCTTTAAAGGAATATCATGATGGAAAAAATAAAAGAAATGAAGTGTTTCGAGATATTAGGAGAGGGGGATCGACATATCTTTCTGGTTCTGGCTCTACAAGTGATAGCGCTAGTGTGGGTAATGATGCTTTCATTGGCAGCCAACTTGGTAGTGGATCTTCTGATAATCAACCAATGGCAAGAGCAAAGGGTCCTATGGATCAATTTGTTAGTAGTGAGCAACGTCAATCAACATTGAATTCAAGGTGGGAAGAAGGAAGAAAGAAGGGTGATTGGAAGATTTTTTTGGGGGGAATGCTTTGTCATTCAACCTGTGTAATAGCCCATACTTTTCAGCAATGTGTGAGGCTATTGGCAAGTTTGGACCGGGATTGAAGCCACCATCCATGCATGAGATGAGAACATGGATACTAAAAGAGGAGGTTGCTAATACTGATAGTTTAATGAAAGCATACAAAGCTTCCTGGAAAACTTATGGATGTTCAATTATGTCTAATGGTTGGACGGATGGAAAGAATAGAAGCATCATTAATTTTTTTTGATTAATTCTCCGATCGGAACAATGTTTTACAAGTCTATTGATGCTTCAGATTCAATAAAAGATGGGAATTTGTTATTCGAATATCTTGATGAAATTGTGGAAGAAATTGGGGAAGAAAATGTGGTCCAGGTTATCACAGATAATCATTCAAGCTATGTGAGTGCTGGAAAGAAGTTGATGGATAAGAGGAAAAGGATATATTGGACTCCGTGTGCTGCACATTGCATAGATCTGATGTTGGAGGATATTGGAAAAATGAAAATATATTCTAAAATGCTTGAAAAAGCAAGGACAGTGACGAAGTTTATTTATATGCATGGAATTGTATTGAGCATGATGAGAAGCTTCACGAATAACCATGAGCTTCTACGGCCGGCAGTAACACGCTTTGCAACATCATACCTCACCCTTCGAAGTATTTACAAGCAAAAGAATGGTCTTATAGCCATGTTTGCATCGGAAAAATGGTGCTCATATTCTTAGGCTAAAAAACCTGAAGGAATAAAGGTACGGGCTATTATAATGTTTGATCTGAAGTTTTCGCCTCATGTTGCCTTATGTGTTAAGAGCACCATGCCATTGGTAAGCGTTTTAAGAGAAGTAGATTCGGAAGAGAGGCCAGCAATGGGGTTCATTTATGAATTGATGGACTCAGCGAAGGAGAAAATTGCATTTAATTGCAACGATGTAAAAAAGAGATGTTCCAATTTGGAACAAAATAGATGAAAGATGGACTCCTCAGCTTCATCGTCCTCTACATGAGGCTGGGTACTATCTGAATCCTCAAATACGGTACTCAGATAAGTTCTCTACACACCCTGAGATAAAAAAGGGGTTGTTTGAGTGCATGGATAGGATGATCCCCCGTGAAGAGCATGCTGATGCTGATATTCAGTTGGATGAATATGACAAGAGAAGAGGGAATTTTGGCTCTCGCCTTGCACTCGAAACCATGACAAAGCGTTCCCCAGGTAATTTATAATTTTATATTTTGATATTTTCATTGTTATGTAAATTATATTTTTATAATTGGTGAAAGTATTTAATTAATTTATAAATTATAACTAATTTATGTAGCTGATTGGTGGGAACGCTTTGGAGATAGAACTCCACAGCTTACGAAGTTTGTAGTACGAGTTTTAAGCCTCACATGCAGTGCTTCTGGCTGTGAGAGATATTGGAGTACTTTTGAGCAGGTGACTTTTGTACCATTCAATATTCTAAATTGGCTAATTTTTATTTAGTAGATTAGCAAGTCTTTGATAATTGACTGACATAGAAAATCACATGATCAGATCCACACAAAGAAGAGAAATCGGCTAGAGCAACAAAAACTCAACTCTCTAGTATATGTGATGTATAATATAAAACTGAGAGAAAGAAGCATGAAGAGAAGGGCGGCAATGGATCCAATATTGGTGGACCACATTGAATCAGATGATGAATGGATTGATGAGAAAGAAGGCCCTGTTCTCCCAACTGATCCATCGTGGCTCGAAGATCAAAATATGGCCTTTGATATTAGTGTCATTACAACTATTCCGGAGTTAGATGATCCAGTTGACAGCAATGCACCATCAACATCTAATATTTCTGAAGGAGATTGCCCCCCACCTTCCTCAAGGAAAAGGAAGGCAACAACTTCAAGTAAGTGTCTACAGTTATAAACTAAGTTACATGAACATTTTTAACAAAGAAAGTAAAAGACCAATGAATCTCTTTTTTTTTTCTTTTTTTTTTTAAATGTGTAGGTGGTCCCATGGGAAGATTTCTTACTCCTATAAGAGAGGAAGGAGATATAAGAACGAGTGTTCATGGTGTGGATGATGTACATGCAGATGTAGATGTTGATGTTGATGATGAAAGGCCTAGACCTGGTGACGAAGTGAATGAGGATGACGACAACGACGATGACCTATTAGATATAGATGACCTTTAGAGTTTAGACACTATAGTCTAGAGACTAATTATTGAGAATTTGAGATGTTGATTTTGAGGATATGACATTTGTATTGTACTTAATGCTCTTAACTTTGGGATTTTTATTTTGAAGAATGTGACATTTATATATTTGCTTTTTTATTTAATATATATATATATATATATATATATATATATATGTATATATATATATATATATATATATATATATATATATTAAATTAAAAAATAGAAGTATTGTGTAGCTTACGCTACACGCTACGGAGGGTTGAACGCTATGCAACACGCTACCGCTATTTAAAACACTGGCTATGAGATAAGGTGATTAATTCACCATGCTCTATTAGTTAAAGCTTTTAGAGCAAGTGGTTAATTGTCCTACATCAAATTGGTATCAGAGCGGGAGGTCTTGTGTTCAAGACTCCTGACAGGGGTGATTAATGTGGGGGCATTTTCACAACAGGTTGGGCCCATGTAAGGCGGGTGGCTCGTGTGATGTGGAACCCATGGATTTGGGGCCCACGACGGGGGTTCGGCCAAAGACCTAACCCATAAATTTGGGGCCTAGGCTATGAGATAAAAGAGCTAATTTGTCATGCTCTATCTATTAGTTTGAGCTTTTAGAGCAAGTAGTTAATAGTCCTGCATCAAAACCATAAAGGGATTTAAAAGTATATTGAATTAAGGGCTCATACATTTGCTTCAAGGCCGTTTCGAGATGCAACCATATTGTTTATAGGTGATACTGGTTTGTATCAGATGTAGACTGATCTAATTATAGAGAATCACTTAGGTTTTTATTTTGTACACATGGAGCCTAAATAGGCCCCCCAATAAAAATAGCACGACAAATCTTGAAAAAAAAATGGAAATTTGGAAAAATATAAATCATCAGAATCTATCACTTGTCATTTTTTTAACATGTATTCAATGGTATATCAGACCATTTTTTTATAAGAATGTTGTGCATTAACTTGACTTGCTAAAATTCAACCAAACAGGTCCTAATCGAACAAAAATCAGGCATGATTAGGGCCCATTACAAATGAATACAACAAAAGATGGAAAAGAAAAGTGATGGTTTATCACTTCTTCCAATTTTTCCGAAAATGGTCATTCTGCTTTGATCATCAAATCCTACTCAAATCTTATGTTTTGGTCCTCTGAATAGGCCTGGATCAAGTTATTTCTAAGCTTCCTTCATGAAGGAAATGAAGAAAGAGGAAAATAATAGAAAATTGAGAATAAAAATTTCAAACATGGACTTTATGGTTGTATTGGCCTCTCTCAACCGTAATGACTCTCAATCAGTGTCGATACGGGGCGTATCAACCTATATGTGGCAATATGTCACATTTTTTTACATTTTTTCCCCTTAACAGGGCAGTTCACCCCTGTAAAATGTAATGGGGTGAACCATACAGTTGCTTAACAGCTAATACAGTCAACCTGGAAAAAAACAGATATTCAAAATCATAATCCACATAGACAGTTCAAGTTGAGTTGGAGCATGCTAGGTGTACAGTTACTAATCTCATGGCCACAACCCTGTCCAGCAACCCTTCTCCCTAAAGTAACTCTCTATGCATATCCCTATATCTCTTCTCATCTTCCCTTTTCTTTAAACCAGTCAATACAACAATATGAACTCTTTAATTCCTGGTCCCTGCACATATACAGCACCACGTAGCAGCTAAGTCGTACACATGATCCCAGCCTTCAAGCCCAAGCACCCCATCTCACCACCATTCGACCATATGTGCAACCCTCACATCCAACAATTCCTGCCCATAGCATAATCCTATCCCAACCCTTCTCTTTTTTCTTTTTTCTTTCAACCCACATCAACATGAGCCCATGCACCCAACACTGTTGTTCCATCCTACCCCCACAAGGACTATGAGAAAGAAACTCAGAGAGAGAGAGAGGCCATGGATCTATATAGAGGATCATTCAAGTGAATGGTATCAAGGATGCACAAAAATCAGTGAAATCAAGATTAGGGTTTCTGGTATATTTACCATCTCATTCAAGTTATCCATCTATCTTTTCAAAATCAAAGCTTGAGCCTCTTTTTTTTAAATCTAGGGTAAAGTTGTACAAAGCGTGAAGTGAAGTGGCAACAAATTCGGGTGCAGGAGTGGGGAATGGTCCCCTTCAAAACATAATAAGTATAAAGGTGAGAAGTGGGAGTAGGAGCGAGAGTCCAGAGCGGGGATTCGAAGCAGAAGTGGCAAAATTTTGAAGTATCCTGGCAACTAAGATCTAGGGACCAGAGGGGGACCCCATGAGATGGGTACAATTCCTCCCATTGCATAATCAATCAATAACCCAACATGTAACACCCCATACTTTTCAATACTCGGGTGTTACCATGAGGACCTAATTTAGGATCACAAACCCGATTTAGTGATTTTGTAAGCAACTGTAAACTCATTGGACTTTAGGAGCATCGGTCTAAGTGTATCCAGAATTAGCCTGGGAATGTTGGAGGACAAACATGATCTGACCGACCACCAGATGAGGCCCACCTGAGTTATAGATCTACCTCAAGGTCAGATGGGTGGCCTATCTTAAGTGATCCATAATAACTCATTTTAAATGTATATATATTATAATACAAAATAATTTTATAATTAATTGTAATAATACATATGTTACTTGAATCATTCAAATTATGTATATTATTTAATCTACATATAAAATAAATGGCATACCAACATATAATCGATGTACATTAACTAATATTTACATTTAATAATATTAACTATATATTATTGTATTATACTAAACATCACTTAATATTAATTTTACTATACTATATGTGCATATATAATCACGAAAATACATTATAAATATTAATGATTGTAAATGAATACTCATCTATAACTATCAATGTATTGTACTAAACACATAGGTAAATGTATTTTTATTATATAATCTAGAATACTATTTACTAATATTTATTATAATAAATATATAATAATATTGTATTAACTATAGTACACTTTGAATATTATTATTATTATTATTATTATTATTATTATTATTATTATATATATATATTTTTTAAAACTAATGGACGGGCCGGATTCTACTTAAGATTTCCATGGGCCGCGCAGACCACCAATCGAACACGACATTGGTGTGTATAGCCCACCTAAGCTATGGATCTACCCCATTCTTTGGGCCAGACCCTAAATCCGGCTGACGAAACTAATGAACGGTGTGGATCTGTCAAAAGCATCACGGTGGACCCCACCCTGAGTGGTGCGTGTACACAGCGGGTGTACACCCACGCTGCACTGGTCCAAGAGACCTAGTCAAATCGGGTCTGACCGCTAAACACAAAAGAGGAATGAATTTTGAATTCCTCTCCCGCCGAAACAGACGGACGGACAGGGTCCGTTCAGCGGATCGTGGCCCATCATCGTACCCCATACGCATGATCCAAACCACCCACATTAAAGAGGACCAAAAACCCTACGATCCATGACCGGTTTCACCCGTTGAATTTCACATGTGCGTGCACAATCTCAGCCACAGATCAAGCTAAGAAGCACACCCTTTTCCAAAAATGGAAAGGATGCCGTTTTTACACGCTGGCAATCCGCGTGAAATCTTCTTCTAGGATCTCAACCGTCCACTATAGCACATCTCAGCCATCCATTGCTGATCCACAGGCTAGGTTTTGGTAGAAAACTGGTTTGAGAAACCAGCCGTCCTCCATCCCTTCAAACCCACCATCGAAACCGGCCTGGAGCTTCGAAATATCCCTCCTACTAGCCTCCTTGGACAGATCCTTGACGTCCACATGCCTCAGATCGAAAGAATGTTTGTCGGATAGAGTTTTGCCATTGAAGCCAGAGCTTCTTCCCCGAGAGCACAAGCTCTGGCCGAGCTGCACACCGCTGATCTGCCGGGTCGCGAGGGTGGGACGCTGCAAAGAAAGAAGAAAAGGTGAGGGAGAGTGAGAAGAAAGAAAGAAAACCAAAGAGGAAGCGGGAGAGAGTGAGAGCCGTTCGAGACATTGTTGTTGCTGCACCAAGTCACGGACTCGGCCGAGCTACCATCTAAGTTGGGTCTGAGTTCGAGCTAGGCTCCGTCCTGGTCCGTTGATGAGAAGAGAAAAGGGAAGAAGCATGGAGAGGAAAGTGAGCGAGGAGTGTTGTTACACCCCTGTTTCAGCATGAATCAAAGGGGGCTGCACCCAGCCGCTGGGACAAGTCCAGCTCGTCGATTGATCCCAGTGCAACTCAGGCGCTGGTCTGCTCTAGCTTTGGCTAGAGATTCCAGCAGGGAGAAGAAGAAGAAAAGAAAGAGAAATCAAGGAAGAAAGAGAAAAAGAGAAGCAAGGGAAGAAAGGGCAGTGAAAGAGAGGCGGCGTGGGGCTGTTGTTCTACTGGAACCGAGTCGACTCGGTTCAGACCGAATCTAACTGAGTTGAACCAGGCGTGGGCCTAGTCCATTTGGGTTTCCAACAAGAAAGAGGAAGAGGAGAGAGAGAGAGAGAGAGAGAGAGAGAGTAAGGAAGAGGAGAGGGAGAGAAAAAGAGAGGGAGTTGGGTTTGGGGGGTTGTCGAGTTGATTCGGTTGAAACCGAGTCCAGCTGAGTCAAGATGGACTTGGGGCTAGTCTAGGCCCTGTTGGACACTCCAGCATGGGATGATAGAAAGGAAGGATGGGGGGGTCGTTGCACCCGTCGAGTCGACTCAGGTGAGTTATCGGACTGAGATCGGGTTACATCAATAGACCGCACCTCAAGGTGAGTTAAAAACCCTTTATATTAGCCTCCTACTAGAATGTTAATTATTAAATCCTTGCTTTACAATAATCCTCTGTTTTCCTTTTATCCTCATCTAGTTTCTCAGTCACGTTGGATTCATCCTAGTGGAGGTGATTCGAGTTAAATCCACTTCAATCGAATTTAGGGGTGAGGACTAACCCTTTGAGCTTCCCACTTAATTTCCTCAATCTAGATATAGATGATGACATGATTCCTCTAATCGAGTTACTTACCTTGTTATTGAATATGCTAATTTGTTGTGAAATAAATTCAGGTGTTGGATGATAGGCGTCTCTCTTTAATTATAACATGCACAAATGGTTTGATGATAACATGCTATTTTCTTTAGTTGTACATGCATTGATTAACTACATGTTACTATTTGCACTTGAGTGATGGAATGAATGGAACCTATCTTGGACTTACTATCATGCGGTCTCTATTTGCCTTACATGGCTTGGATTACACCTTGCCTTGCATAGCCTGGACCGCATGTTGCCTATGTGGCTTGGATCGTCTAGTTGCCTTCGTGGTGTTGATGGATTATTGGTGCCCTCTTGTGACTTGATGGTTACATCCATATATCTCGTTGCTTCCTAGCCATCTTGCGATGTTCAGTCGTACCATGATTTCCGGGTGGAGCTGAAGTTCGTTTATCGATTTTCTAGCCATCTTACGGTGTTCACGTACGACATGATTTCCGGGTGGTTTAGGGTTTGTATGTTGTTTATCTCTTCATCTGTGGTGTTCAGTCGTACCATGATTTCCGGGTGGGGCTGAAATTCGCTTATCGATTTTCTAGCCATCTTGCGAAGTTCACGTACGACATGATCTTTGTATGAAGAAGAGGATTGAAGGTTGATTTTCTATTCACCTCATGGGTTTCACTTGTACCATGATTTCCGACTAGAGCTGAAGTTCGCTTATCGATTTTCTAGCCATCTTATGGAGTTCACGTACAAATGCGATTCTCAGGTGTAATAGAAAGTCGTATGGTTGATTGTTTGGTTATCTGGACATGTTTCCTTGCATTGCGATTGCCATTATATTTTGCTTATGATGAAATTCTGTTGATTGGTTTGATTTTCTTAATATGAGTATGACTATGAAATGCCCTGTTTAGTCTATCTAATTTCATGACCTGTAATCTATATTGGATTATAAATGATGAGTGCGTAATCTTAGAGGGTGCTCCTCACTGCGATAGTCATTGACGCTATCAAATTGTAACAGTTGATGCAGGTGTAGGACGAGCCGATGCTATTCGCTGGGTAGCTAGAGCAGATCAGGTAGCTGAGGAGTTAAACGGGGTCTCTGCGGCCCATATTGAGCTTCACCACCAGTTGATAGATTTTTGCTTGTGTTTAATGAACTTAGTTATTTGTGATTGTATAAATCCTGTATGGGCGCTACGTTGGATTTTTATCATAGTTGGAACATTTTTATTTTAATGCATGGTTTACTCTAGCTTCACTACTGTTGACTCTGATTAGTGATAAACGGTTCAAATTTGCACTGGATTTTATAAGCTAACACTCAAGTTTTTGGGAAACAGGTTATATACTCGGGTCCTGAAAACACGGGGCGTTACACAACATATCCCGTCAGTCTTTATTATCATCTCTTCTTCACAAAATCTCATATGGGCCACAGGTGTCATTGTGAGTGTCATCATAAGCCACAAAACCTAGTCAAAAATGGGTAGTGTTATGGCTCAATTCAAAACAATCCCCAGTCTGATTGTGGGCATCAGAAGCAGTGTCAGCACTTGACTACCTGCAATAGATTCTATTTTTGTGTTAAACAAGGTGGTGCTACAGCTTGATTCAAAACATCCGAAAATTACTTCTCTTCACGTTTAATTCCTTCGCAGTTACTCTCTTTCGTTGTCCATTTTGAGAGTAAACATAATAGTTTTTAGTGCCATTTTCACTGCATTGCATCCATGACTCAGGCTTCAATAACATTTGAATGAGTTTATTCTAGGAGATAAATTAAAAACAAAGCTCATTTCTGTGTTGCAATCTAGAATATAGCACAGAAGTGACACTGTTTATGTCACCTATTTGTGGTTTATATAAGAGGCGCATAAGCTCTGAAGCCAGCTGCCAGATTTGTCCTTTCAATCCCTATCTAGACCTAAGATGAACCATGCTAGTGTTGTCATAGAGATGGATTCTTGTTTAATCTTTAAATCAACAAGTAAATCATTGCACGTAGCCGGTTACTTTGCAGTAAGTTGAAAGCCCATGCCTCTAGCACCCGTTGGCGAGTAATATGCATAAATTCGGGTCCATTTGTCCTTTCAAACAGTTGTGATCATACAATAGAGCATAAGCCAGTCAGATAGCCTGTTCTAACCATACCTTAATTTTGTGGGGCTTAAAGTGTGTTTCCTGGACTGATCTGGAAAATCAAGTCAGACAACAATGTATCCCAGTAGATGGAAAGCTTGGATGTTAAACATTTGTTCCATATGGGTATGTGTGCTAAGGTGCATGTGGGCAGCTTCACACGCATGTGAGCTTAGCAAAATCCTATCCCAATACAACTTGATTTTTGGCATCAATCATATAAGTGGGCTTAGTAAAATCCTCTCTTAATTCATACAACTCCTGATACATCTCCTAAAAGGGCTACACCCATTAATCATATTGGTGTTTACCATTAGAATTTTGAAGTATTTGCAACTACAGTATCTCTTTTTCTTTTTTAAAATTAAATGCTCATGCATTTGCACTAAAATGGTTGCAAGAGATGTGTGGAAATGAAATGGACACCGCTTAAGAAAAAAAAAAAAGAATTGGACAATGCTTCAGCATAACAATACTAATTTCCAATAATATTTAATCAACACCTATTTGGATATGATTCAAAGCACCTCCTAAATTCAAAGAAAAGGAAATGAGAGGCAATCAAGTCAACTCAAAATATATACTAACCAGATCATTTAGTGGCTTTACTATAGTTTTCATGAACAAACATTTGAAGCCATGTGCATCGTCAAGTCAAAAGTTATATTCTTGAAAGTTCACATCCTATACTAAAGATTTAGCTATCAGCAGCATTTATTCCTTAAAAGAGTCATCATAATATCACATTAACTTTCAAAAAATAACATCAGAGACATTCACGTCAATCTTTAAATTATTTATCTTGTTAACAAGCAAATTAGTCATCATAAAATCAAACAACCCGATTGCAAAACAACCGCATGCATGGAAACAAATTGAAAATAGTCACTACTAGAAAGATTGTCAACATAAATTGCACGCTAATTCTCACCGGAATCCTATCTGGATACTTCTCCCTGATTCTAGCAGCCTCTGCGCGCCTTTTCTCTGCATATAAGTGGCAAGACAAGATTCATTTTATGTAGCAAAAACAGAAATGACTCTAAAAAGAATCCCCATCAATTCCAAATTCCAACGATGCTGAAACTTAAGAAAAGATACCATTTACTATGGATCAAACAACAAAATGAGTCACCTTTAAAGAAAAAATAACAAAATGAGTCCTATTCCTCTAAAACTGTCATGGAATAAGGTTAGTCCTTAGTTGCAGGATCCTTGTAATTAGGTGCCGCTCCCACTACAAATCGCTCTTCAGACTCATGCCCCCATTCTCGCTTCCTAATTAATTTATACTTGTTTATATTTTGAAACAAACACCTCACTGATCCCACACTTGAATCTATTGCCACTTTCGCTTCATGCTTAGTGCAACTAGAGGTTATTCTACCAATGTTGGTAAACTGTGTGTAAAAGCAGTTCATCTCCACAGAGATCTCATTCAACCACGTGCATAAGTTATTAAACTACATCTAAAAAGTTATTTAACTACCTATGTTGGGCTCACCATGTTGTGCATCTGCTATCCAACGTGTGCATCAAGTGAGCCCCGCCACAATGATGGCATGCCCCAAAGAAATGGCCTACCCAGCCAAGTAGGTGGCCCACAAAAAGAAATAGGCAACCACCCAAAAATGTCCAAGTTCATGTGGCTGTCCGCATGATGGTCAGAGCAGCCTGATTTGTGGCTCCCCACTTTCATGTTGGAGAAACCCTCCTGGAAAGGTTGGATGCCATATACACCACAGTGAGCTCAACACACAACATTTTTTAAATAACCTTATTACACAACAGTTGCAGAGGATCCAGCCTCATAACAAAATAACCAACAGACAGACACTGGCATATAGATATATAACAAAGGAGAGTATGTACCAAGGTCATGCTCTTGCTTGAAGTAACTTTTTGCCATTTATCCTGCAATCACTGAAAGAGATAAAACTTCAATGATAATCACAGCATACCAAAAACAATAAAATTATTATGAAACCCTAAATGCAGCTCTGACCAGTTAATACACCCGCAAAATTTTTTAAAAGAGAGAAAAAAGAAAAAAGAAAAAAGAAAAAAGGATGAATTACGCACGATCACAGGTCGATCAAAAGACTAGCTAACCTCAAGTAGGGCACATTGTTTGGTGATCCAGACAGCTGAGCAGATGAGCCCCACCATGGTTCGCAATTTGTGGAGTTTTTATGTGTTCATAGCGACTGTTTTTCAATTGAAGGGCCAGAATTGCCGGATAGGAGTAATTTTCGGGGACTGGGGCCATCCAAGGTGGTGCCCACCAGATCAACGTTCTGGATCACCAAACCACTGGCCTCACTCAAACAATCTTCAATCTCAATTATACTATGCATATTCCTCATCTGTCAATCTATAATCCCTCCTAAAACAGAATGATGGAAGGAAAATAACAGAAAATCCCTGTGATCTACAGATATTACAATACATTGCAGAATCCCAAAACGGAAATGAAATAGCCCTAACCTTTTAAGGAAACCAAAAACTAAAATCAGAACATGAAACGGGAGAAATTCACAATACCCTAAAACAATCGAATCAGGCAAACAATAAAAGAAAATCACAAGAATCGTAATGCGTGGAATTCGATTTCGAAAAGGAATTCAAGAACAACACGTGATCAGAAGAAAAAGGGAGAGAAATCGAAATACGAATCTATTCGAATGAAAGAGGAGAGAAAATAGGAAGCGAGAAATCTAACCTTTTTCTTTTGGGCTGATTGAGAAGACGAGGTTCTATTGAGAAGTGTCGAAGATAAATAGGAGCTCCGGACGCGTAGAACGTCGTGTCCTCTTTATTCACGTCTCCTCTGGTGTGCTCAGTTTTGCATCCATCGCGATTTAGATTCTAGTCTTATGAGTGGGGCCCACTTGATGAGTGGTATCATGATCGGAACCGTACATTTTGTGGAATCTAAAGATTTTATCTATCTTAAGAAATATATATTGAAAGGATGGCTGTAATATACATGAAATTAGAATAATGAAGAATGGCTGGGTATTCAGGTCTAAAAGTCAAAGGTTAGGATTATCACTGAAGATTAACCGTGCAAGAGTAGCTTATTTATGGGCGCGGCTTCGGTGGATCCCCGGATCCACCGAGGTGGGTGGATTCCTGACTGTGGGGGCCATCTTGATCTATGTTCCTTACATCCACGCCGTCCATCTGGTTTGATAGATCATTTGAATATATTGTCACAAAAATGAAAAATTTTCAAATGTCAAGAATATCACACGACACGAACCAGTGGTGATTGGCTACCAATCATTAAAAACTTTTTAGGGGTTACCGGAATGTTTATTTTCCATCCAACCTGTTGATAAGGTCAAAAGGACCTGTACGAAGGGGCCAAATAAATATCAACTTGATCCAAAAATAAATTAGCCTACGAGAAGTTTTTAATGGTCGATAACCACAGTTTTCTGTTGTGTGGCTCTCCTGAGATGTATATATGCTTCATTCGTTAGAAATGTAACTAAAATGATCTTTCAAAACGGATAGACGGCATGGATTTAATTCATATACATCCTGGTTGGCCCCACAGTCTGATTCACCCGAGGCCGCGCTCTTATTTATTAGGACGGGTATTGCGTCGCAACCCGGGACACGGGACGAGGTCCGCTGGTTACCCCAACACCAGCTAGACGGAAGCGGATTGCGTACTGAGTAAAAACTCCGTGGGTCCACCGTGATTTATGTATTTCATCCATTTTAACAGATAATTTTAGGGCCTGAGCATAAAAATGAAATATATCAAAATTTCAAGTGGACCTCACCAAGGGAAACAGTGTGAAATGAAATTCTACCATTGAAAAACTTCTAAGGCCCAAAGAAGTTTTGGATCAAGCTGTTATCTGTGTTTTCCCTTCATCCATGTCTACCTGATCTTATGAACAGGTTGGATGAAAAATAAACATCATTGTCTGCCCTAGCAAGGTTTCGACGTGGAAGTCATTATTCCCACTCTTTCCTGCGGTGTGGTCCAGTTGAGATTTTTATATGCTTATATTATGGTCTCAACGACTAAAATGAGATGGAAAAATGGATGAACGGTGCGGATAAACTGAATACATTCAGAGTTAGCCTAACTGAGTTTACTCAGTACGATAAAACCGTACTGATTACGTACTCAGTAACTCAGCACGCTAAGCGTCATGAGTAAACTCTGTGGGGCCCACCGTCATTCCTGCATTGTATCAACTCCATCCATCGGTTTTCTCATATAATTTTAGGGCTTTAAACTAAAAATTAATAATATCCAAATTTCGAATGGACCACAATAACTGAAACAGTGTGAATTGAAGTCTACCGTTCAAAATGTTCTTGGGGCCATAGAAGTTTTATATCAATATGATATTTTTGTTTTCCCTTCATCTACGTCTTTTCGATATTATCAACAGTTTGGATGACAAATAAACATCATTGGAGACCAAAGGTTTCAATGGTGGAAATCAATACTTCCACTTTTTCCTTTGGTATGGTCTACTTAAAACTTTGATATACTTCAATTTTAGACTCAACCACTAAAATAGTCTGTAAGAATGGATGGACAGCGTGGATAAACCACATGAATTCTTAGTGGGCCCAACAGAGTTTACTCAGTACGATAAGAGCCTAATGAGTAACTATCCCATTTCACGTGGGCTCCACCATGTTGTGTGTTACACGCGCCGTACATCCATTTTGCTGGCTTAATTATGGCTGAAGTCGTCCAAAAATTAAGTAATGAATTTGAAACAACACGTTTGTTAACAAATATCTTTAAATGTCTGGAATGTATTAGTTGGACACATTTGACCTAGTCTCTTGTCTGAAATTATTTTTTATTAAATGAAAAAAAAAATATTATATCTAATTCAAATAAATTAAAATACTTAATAGAAAACTGAAATATCATTATTTACTAGGCCCTCAATTTCTCTTGGTAGGAAGATTGTCACTGTATGTAGTGTTGGCTTGAGCACCATTAGCAACAAAACCTTCAAATAAGGTCCACATAACTGGTGAGGCAATGGTAACCAAAGTGACATCACCTAGTTATATGGGCCCACTATGATGTATGTGGGCCCATAGTGGGCCCCACTATGATGTATGTGATTTATCTGCACCATTTATCTATTTGGAGATATAATTTTAGGGCATGAGTTAAAGAACGAGGTAGATCCAAATATGTAGTTGACCCCATCACTAAAAACAGTGGGGAGATTAATGCCTACCGTTGAAACCTTCCTAAGGCTCACCATGATGCTTATTTGAAATCCAACATGCTCACAAGTTAACACAGACATGAAAGAAGGGAAAAAACAAATATTAGCTTGATCAAAAACTTTTGTGGCCTATTTAAGTTTTTAATAGTCGGCATCACTTTTCCCACTGTTTTCTCTGGTGAGGTCCATTGGAGCTTTGAATTTGACTCATTCTTTGGATCTTTACCTAAAATTATCTTTCCAAATGGATGGACGGCGTGGAAACAAAACATACATCATGATGGGGCCTCAGAACTTGGTGATGTCACTCGAGTCTCGCTACTCAACCTGGGACATGGATTTTTCGAGGAAGCCTTTGGCAAGAAGTTCTGCGCAAGGACTCTGGGTGGGGCCTAGTGTGATGTTTGTGAGAAATCAAACCTGTCCATCTATTTTTCGACATCATTTTAAGATATGCTATCATTTTAATACATGCTACAAAAAATGAGGAGGATCCAAAACTCAAGTGGACCATAGGAGCTGAAACAGTGGGGAAAGGAATGCCTATCATTGAAACCTTCGTAGGCTCCACCTTACTGTTTATATGCCATCTAAACCGTTTATAAGGTCATTTTCACTCAGATAAAGTGAAAACACCAAAAAAAATTAGACCATTACAAAACTTTTAAGGGCATATAAATGTTTCAACTGTGGTCACTAAATCTCCACTGTTTCCTCTCGTGTGGCCCACTTGAGTTTCGGATCCTCCTCATTTTTGGTCTCACGTCATTAAAATGAGCTTAAAAAACAGAGAGGGGTTGGATTTCTCACAAACATCTAAGTTGGCCCCACACGGAATCCTTGCACCTGTTAAAGGCTTTCGCAGGAAATCTGCGTCCCTTAACCCGTCAGAATCCCATCCGCGTCCGCGGAAATGGATTGGCTAGCCAATGACTGGTGGTCGGTGCTATGTGGGCCCCACCATGATGTATGTGTTTCTTCAATGTCGTTCATCATAGTTTTTAGATCTTTTTATTGTACGAGACCAAAAGTGAGGTATATCTCAATCTCAAGTGGACCACATTACGGGAAAACAATGTTGAATGAACGTTGACCATTAAAAACATTTTGGGGGCCGTAAAAGTTTTGGATCAAGCTGATCTTTGTTTTTTTCCATTCATCTATGTCTATATGACCTAATTAATAGATTGGATGTCAAATAAATAGTACATTGGGCCTTAGGATAATTTTAATGGTGGATATCCAATCACTATTGTTTTCCTGTGGTGTGGTCCACCTGAGATTTATATTCATCTCATTTTTTTGATATCAAGCCCTAAAATGATCTTTAAAAATGGATGAATGGAATGGATGAAACACATACATCATGGTGGGCTCAGAGAAGTGCCCCGTGTTAAAGTTGGGATGTGAAGGGAGAAAATCTCCCTCGGACAATTTTGGATTAAAAAAATAATAATCACGGAGTGCATTCTTCATTCCCCATTAAGTTATGCTCCCATCATGGAAAAATTTCAACATAAAGGACTCCCATCACTGAAAATTTTCAACATAAAATTGTGGAGCGCATTTCTTCTTATGCGTTAACAAACACCACTAAACATGGAACGTTTTCCAAATTCCGCATTAAGTGCCAAAATTCAGCGTTAACAAACAGGCCCTAACCCAAAATAAGGTAGAGTTAAAGCTCAAGTGGAAAGTTTGGGGAATGAATGCTCATTTTTGAAGGCTCACTGTAATATTTATTTGCCATCCAACATGTTCATAAGGTCACATGACAATTGATGAAGGAAGAACACTAAATATCAGCTTGATGAAAAACTTCTAAAGCCCCGAAATAGTTTTCAATAGTAGCCATTTAATTCCCTTGTTTCTATGGTGTAGTCTACTTGAGATTTCAATCAGCCTTGATTTTTCGCTTATGCTCTTTTTTTTCTTCTTTTTTTTTAATGACATGGGGTGTTCCCATTTCTTTTTAGGTAAGACTATTCTCTAAAGATACACAATTACTCGTAACCAATTGTATAAGTGATGTCGAGAAGGAGAGTCAAGCCCACGCATATAACAAGAAACATCATAGTGGCCTTACAAAGCTTTGACACCAGATAACTACCCAGTGTCACGGTCATAAGCCAATCCACATCCCTAGCCACCATAGACGTCAATGGTGACTAGACATAGCGGGATTTGACTACGCCACGTGCTATAAAAATGAAGCCCGTACAAGGTATGTTTAAAAGTTATTAGGTATTGCACATGTATCAATAAGCCTCTAAGGTCACCGCCCAATCTGCATTCGGTTGACAATGGTACCTATTGTGGTTCGATTTCAAAATTAGTAGGTAGATACATTGGAAATTGATTGTATATAATCGAATTCTAATACGATCAGTTGCTTATTCAGCCACTTGTACAACGTTACTTAAGATGATCAAGCGATAGTTAGAGGGTGGGGTTCGTCTTCTGAAAATGGGTCACACTTCAACCTTCCGTACAAAATGACTTTTTCTCTTCAGTACAGATAAAATAAAAATGAAATTCTTGTAGTCGGTTGTGGAGAATAACTGCAAAATGCCTATCTGAATGGAGAACTTTGCTTGAACTCGAACTGAATCCAATATATGAGTGTAGACTCGGATTACAGGTAAAGTTAATAGCTACTTGATTACTGCTACAGATTATACTAAGAAATATAAATAACAAGTAAAGGTAAATATGAAATGTAAATAACAAATAAATATAAGGATTACTCTAAGGAATGTAAATGACTGATAATTGAAAGATAGATTTAGTTTGGTTTAGTTGGTATGAGACGATTTCTTCTATTAACTTCCTTTACTATATATAGCATTAACTTGGTCATCTGGATACTTTCCATGTTCTGACGTTTGCTATAATCTTTTCAGCATTACTGACCTTCTGAATGATTTCCACATTCTGATGGTTGTAACCGTTTTAGCACTACACAACTTTATGGAGACTTCCTTGTCACCTATCCTAGTAACCACTCTAGGCTTCCTTGTTGACTTAACCACATTCCGCTTGGTCGCTCGGTCGATGTCCTAAATGACTCTCAGCTGCTTAGCTTGATTTTGAATTCCTTTCAACTACTCCTTGTCTTATCATCATGTCATATGTGATTCCTTAAAAAGCACTCCAAGTATCCTTAAAAAATTTTAATGTGTTATATCTCTCCCTTATTACAACATGTGTCCTTTCCAATTGAGTTTTTCAACAGTACAAAGAATATGGACAGTTCAAATCATCGGTTAATCTGTGAGCATCATCCACCCAACAGAGGCAAAACAAACTCCACAACCTACTCCTGGTCTCTAACAGAGAAAGAGAGATTTTTGATACTTGGGTTGTGGAGGATGCTTAATATGCAAAAGTTGAAAAACTGTATGCATGGTATAAATTAACTCATATTAAACCGAGTAAACTGTGCAAATCACTGTCTCAAACTCCTAAAATCTTTCTTAAGCTCTTATTGGTGACATCGTTTTGTTGAAACAAGGCCATTGCGAGGAAAATTGAGAAAAAAAAACATCTATCATTGAAATCTTGGTTTCACATTGATGTTAATATGCCATCCAAATCATTTATAAGGTCATTCCCATGGCGAAGAAGTGGGGGCGCGAGGGTACGTGTAAAAAAAAGAAGTGAAAACACAAAAAACTTAATGTGATACAAAACTTTTCTAGCCATACAAATGTTTTAACAACCGTTATTGAATCCCCACTATTTCCTCTAATGTGGCCTACTTGAGTTTTGTATCCGCCTCATTTTTTATTGTAAGTCTTAAAATGAGCTCACAAAACGTGTAAACGGGATGGATTTCTCAAAAACATCATGGTAAAGCCCACCTACATCCCAGCATATGAAGTGCCTGCAAAAGCCTTTGGCAACAAATCCGTATTCGGATTTTCTCATGGGGAAATGATATGGTGCTCATATCACTACTATGGTGGAGGGGTGCCTTCCATACTTTGACGCATAAAATCAAAACTGTCGAAGTAATGGTAACCAATATAAAAATATTATATCCTGAATTCTAAAAAGATACTGTGATCATAGTAATCCAACCGATGGGCATGTAATGCACGGTAGCAATTAAAAGTGTAAAAGGCTAAATTCAAATACGAATGTCTATTAGTCAGAGATAGAACTTTTTAAATCAATCTAATTTTATAGAAAATGTATTTTTCCTATGATGCACATGACAGAGATGTGGGTCATGTATCATGTACAACACATAGCTAACATGCCTACAAAAATCAGGGTGGCATGCTCATGAAGCGTGCCACACCTGTACGTTGAGTTTTTATTCAACTCTGTTTTTAACTGCTCGGTTTTTGTCATGCAACTTTGAACTAATTGATTAATGACTTATTAGAGATATCGCACCTAGCTAATTGCTCCATCACAACTAATTTAAATCTTATTTTCTCTGTCTACGTGCAATATATTTTTCCTATATAAATGCCCATTATGCAAAATTTATGTATAGAACAATTGAGAGAAATGTTTCAATTTTCTCTTTTTGTTCTGATATCAGAGCAGCCCTTGACCTTAGTCCACTAATTCAATAGTCGGATATCATTGCACCAACTTTTAGAGTATCATCTCCCTAAATCACACCCGTGCAAGTGCACACCACCTCTTCATCCTCCGACTACATCTCGCCGCCCTCAAATATGTCAATTGCGGTCGATGAAGAATCATGCAACATGTCAAATCGTTCATTAACCTTTTCCCTGACATAAGATTCAGTGAACCCACCATCATCAACACCTGAAGCTCATTGATCACAACTAATTAATTGATTCCCAAAATCATAGAATCTTATTTTCCTTGTCTACATATCTTGTCTAAATATAATATATTTTTACTATATAAATACCCCCATTGATATAGAAAATTATACATAGAAGAATTTAGAGTAATATTTCAATTCTCATCTTTTGTTAAGATTAACACTTTTTTTAACCTATGGCTCATATTCACTGTGTGCCTAATACTAAATGGTCTAGACTTTTGACTTGTATGATGCATATATAAGGATCTCTACATAGATTTTGCACCCTCGTATTATAGAGGCAGCGGAGTTGTTTGAAGGCCCTCCTCTCCTCTTGTATGAGTGTACATGTTAAACCTAGTTTTATTAGGCTTTGTGCATGCTTTCTTTATGGGTGTCTAGTCGATATAAGAGGGAATATAAGTGAATAGAGCATTTTTCTAGTGTATTCCTATGAGAGAAGAGTGGGAGAAATATAACCCTTATATTTCTATTTTTCTTATTTTAATAAAGAAAAAAGCTCTATGTTTTTGTCTCATGTATGTGGACATATTATTGAACTACATAAATTTTTATATTTCTTGTCTCTTATTATTACTTTAATCCTTGGATTTTTTTATTTTTATTAAATTTTTTTTTTTTTGGTTTTTTTTCCTATATCAATTTTATATGGGTATTTTTTTGCAACAATTAGTATCAGAGCCAAAGGTGAGAAACCTTTTAACACAAGATCAATGTTGGAGTTCGTATTATAATTGTATTTTAATGGCTAAGCTGAGTTCTACAAGAGTCGAAGTGTCAAAATTCAATGGATCTAATTACATGTTATGAAAATTAATGATGAATAAGGAAGGTTGTACACTTGCAATAGAAGAAAAACACAACAAAGATCCTATAAATGTGAAAGATTAAGTATTTGAGGAGAAAAAAAAGTTAGCTATAGCGGATCTTTTTCTTGTTAGACAGGCCACATGTTTTGTCTTGTATAGCTGATTCTATAGATAGACAATGTATAAATAGGAGATTTTGTATTTATCATTTTACCTTGTATAGTCGTTGTAGAACTCTATAAATTTAACCCTTCAGGGTTGTCTCAAATACAAAAAAGCAAAGGAGAATCATTCTTCCCAAAGTCTTCATTGTTTTTGGTTTGTTTATATGGTATCAAAGCAATACCGACCATAATCCGGCATCTCTTCATCACCGCCCCTCCCCACGCTCGTCCGGTCCTCTCCTGTCAGATCCGGCTCCTCCCTGCGCACGTCCGGCCCTCCCCTGTCAGATCCGGCCCTCTCCACGCTCGTCCGGCCCTCCCCTGTCAGATCCGGCTCCTCTGTTCGATCCGGCCCTCCCCACGCTGTCCGATCTTCCCCAAGCCGTTCGATCCCTGCGTAACCTGCTACACCTACGTTCGATCCTTACTAACCCGCTACACCTGCGTCTGATCCCTGCGCACCTGCTACACTTGTGTCTGATCCCTGCTACACCTGCGTCCGCACCTGCGCACCTGGTACACCTGCGTCCGCACCTGCGTACGTCCTGCTCTTTCGATCTGTTGCTCGTTTGCTACATCTGATCTCTTTTGTCTTTTGCTAATTGTTGTTCTGATCTTCAGCTACAAGGTACTTTCTTCTTCAGCATCGTTTTATTTTTTATCTCGTCCTATATATGGATAAAGACTCCCGTACAGAGGCACCACGATGTAGTTTCGATGGCACCAACTATAATCTATGGGCTATTCATTTTCAAAGTTTTCTCAAGGGTCGTGGTTTGTGGGGACTGATTGATGGATCTATTACTGTCCCCGCTTCCACCGATGCCGAGAGAATGACTGATTGGGAAATGAAAAATGGACGGATTATTACCTGGATTCTTGATTCCGTCGATCGTTCAATCGTTGTTGGCCTCATGCCACATCGCACTGCTAAGGCTATGTGGGAGCATCTCCAGGCAATATATTAACAGAGTAATGCGGCTAGGTTATATCGTCTAGAGCAAGATCTGGTTCACCTTACTCGGGGTGACAAAAGTATTCAATCCTTCTACTCTTCAATGGTTACAATTTGGACAGGGATAACTATGATGGATCCCGATTTTTCAAATGACTTTAAAATATTCCACACTATGCGCGAGAGTGCGCAAGTTAGAAAGTTTCTTATGAAACTGCGTCCGGAATTTGAGCATTGTAGGGCTGCTCTCCTGAACCGTAGCCCAACTCCTTCAATGAATTCGGTTATTAATGATTTATTAGTCGAGGAACAACGACTGTAGGTCCTCTCTCAGGGGACATCTTAGGGACCATCTGACTTGACACTTACTGTATCCACCTCTGTACCAAACCGTGCTTCCATTCCTTTAACTTGTCGCGATTGTAACAAAGTGGGACATGTCGTCGCTCGGTGCAAAGATTGGTGCGCTTATTGTCGAAGGACTGGTTATGGTTTTCAGGACTGTCGTTCACATGCCTATGCATCCTCATTCGGCAGTGGACGAGGTAGTCGAGGTTGTGACCATGGTCGTGCTCTTTCTGCTTCTTCTGTGACTACTTCTTCCGAGCCTTTTGTTAGTGATACTTCATATACTGGTTCTGTTGAAGGTCTTTCCTCACCTTTAACCCCTACGATACTCCAGTAGATCGTACAGGCCCTTTCTGTGGCCGGTATGTCAGGTATAACCGCATCTTCTCTATAGTTCTTTGATTCTGGTGCTTCAAATCATATGACTGACAATGTTTTCCATCTTCGCAATATTCGTCCCTATACTGACAATCAGGCTATTTCTACTGTAGATGACACTAAACTACCAATTCAGTCCATTGGTTCATTAACTTTCTCTCCTTCTGACCATCACCAGTTTACCCTTCGTGATGTGTTTCATGTCCCTAAATTCTCCTCAAATTTAATTTATGTTGGTCAACTTATATCCAATAACTGCTTAGTCATATTTCTTCCAAATTATTGTTTTGTGCAGGATCTGGCAATGGGGAAGGTACTTGGGAAGGGTAGGCGGCATGGATGTTTGTACGTACTGGACTTTCACCCATCCGTTACTCCAGCTCATTGTTTCTTCTCTCCATCTTCCTCGAATATTTGTTCGGTAAATAAAATGTGAAAACTCTGGCACTTTCGCCTGGGTCATCCACATTCTGATCGTTTGATTCAGCTCTTTTCTTCTGGCATGTTAGGGAATATTTCTCTTAATAAACGTGATTTGGATTATTCTTGTTCTTCTTGTTGCCTTTCAAAAAGTAAGTGTATTCCCTTTCCCCTAAGTACTTCAAAATCATCGTCTATGTTTGAACTGGTACATAGGGATGTCTGGGGCCCTTCCCCAATTATATCTCTCTCTGGACTACGATATTATGTTATATTCATTGATGATTTCACCCGTTACACCTGGATTTATTTTCTGCACTCTAAGTCACAGGTGTTTGAAAAATTCAAAATATTTCATTCTATGGTAGACACAAAATTTCAAGTAAAAATTCAAACTCTCCGCTCTGACTCAGGGGGAGAGTATCTCTCCACAACTTTTCGTACATATCTTCAGGGTCATGGGATTACTCATCAGACTACCTGTTCTGATACTCCACAACAGAATGAAGTGGCTGAACGAAAAAATCGCCATATTGTTGAAATTGTCAATACCTTAATGACCGCTATGAGTGTTCCTCATTCATTTTGGGCGGAAGCTATGATACATTCAGTCTACTTGATTAATCGGTTGCAAACCACAGTCCTAAATAGTAAATCTCCCTACTTTGTTCTCACCAGTTCTCTTCCTACATATTCCACATTTCGTGTTTTTAGTTGTGTATGTTATGTTCATCTGGCATCAGGAGAACGTAACAAACTTTTTCCAAAATCAGTCAAATGTATGTACTTAGGATTTGGAGAAACTCAGAAGGGTTTTCGTTGTTATGATCCGGTCTCTCGTCGTGCATAGGTATCACGACATGTTGTTTTTCTTGAACATATTGTCTTTCATTCATCTGGTCCTCCTTCGCACACACCAGACTCTCCTGGTCTTACTATTTTTCCTGACATTCCGGTTGCATCGAGTCCACCTTCTTATCCATTGCAGGTTTATTCACGACGACCACGTACAAATCCATCACCTACTACTCTCCCTACTGTACTTGTAACCGATTCAGATCCTATCTTGGTACGTAGTTCCACTCGTCAACATCGATAGCCCGATCGCTTGATATACTCCATGTTTGCCATGAATACTACCCTGGATACTGTATCTATTCCTACTTCATACCATCAGTCAGCCAGTCATGATTGTTGGAAGAAGGCTATGGCAGAAGAACTTGCAGCATTGGATGATAACCATACGTGAGACATTGTTACTCGACCTCCTGACCAACAATTAATTGGCAGTAAATGGATTTATTCTGTGAAGCTCAAGTCTGATGGATCATTGGATCGATACAAAGCTCGTCTTATCGTTCAGGGATACAAACAGGAACACGAAATTAATTATGATGAGACATTCGCCCATGTGGCCAAGATGAAAACTGTTCACACTCTTCTGGCAGTTTCGTCAGTTCGCTCTTGGCCTCTCACTCAGATGGATGTGAAAAATGTTTTTCTTCATGGAGACCTCCAAGAAACAGTATATTTGAAACCTTCTCCTAGTTCTTTAATCCCTGCCGATAAAGTCGGTCGCCTGAAGAAAGCTCTATACGGTCTCAAACAGCCCCTCGGGCATAGTTCCAACGTTTTCATGATGTTGCTATAGGAGCTGACTTTACTCAAAGTGGTCATGATCCATCCTTATTCTTACGCACCTCTGCGCATGGATCGTCATTGTTCTCATTTATGTTGATGACTTACTTCTGACTAGTAGCGATGATGCTAGCATCTCGACATTAAAGGACGTTCTGAAATCATCCTTCAAAATGAAGGACCTGGGTCATCTAACATACTTTCTTGGACTTGAATTTTCACGTTCTATACGTGGAATCCTGGTTAGCCATCATAAATATGTCAACGATCTTCTCGTATCCTAGACTTTAGGGTAACCTAGCGTCAATGATTCTACAAGTTTTGGGTCTTGCAGATCGTATTTAAAGCGATTCCAACGGATTTCATGGCTAATCTAGTTTAGCACTTAGTTAACTTTGTCAAATTTCTATGGGATTTAATCCCAAGTGATTTTTGGTCGAGGTGGTACTCGAGCCCTTGTACGGAAAATTTTGAGTCGTTACAATTTCACTTATTGTTTATCCACTCCTGCGTGAGTGAAGAAGGTTGTAACGTTCTACTTCATAGTGGATTGTTGATCTGGACGAGGTCCCGTGGTTTTTACCTCTTTGAGGGTTTTCCACGTAAAAATCTCTTGTGTGGTGTGTGGTTTATGCTTTGATTTATTTCATTGCTTTATTATCCATAATTCTGGTTTGTTTCAAGAGGCTAGATCCTAAGGTTTTGTGCAAGGCATTCCAACAAAGTGGTATCAAAGCTTAGTTCATTGAACGGGTAGGATCGGTTTTGAATTATGGAAGGTGACTCATCAAGGATGATCAGCCTCAATGGTTCTAACTGGACCATATGGAAGGCTAAGATGGAGGACTTGCTTTATTGCAAGGACCTATATTCTCCAATTTTAGGCATATCAGAAAATCCAAGGATATGACTGATGATGATTGGAAGAAGACGGATTGAAAGGCGGTGGGGTTTATTAGACAATGGTTGGATGATTTTGTGTTCCACCATGTGTCTACAGAAACCTCAGCCGCTAGCCTATGGCTGAAATTACAAGGGCTGTATGAGAGGAAAATAGCCGGTAATAATAAGATTTTTTTAATAAGGCGACTTGTGAATCTCAAGTTCAAAGATGGTGGTTCTGTGACCGAGCACATAAATGAGGTCAGTAATATAGTGAACCAACTCTCCTCTATGAAGATGGTTCTGGATGATGAATTACAGGCTTTACTATTGCTTAGTTCATTGCCTGACAGTTGAGAGACATTGGTGATGTCTCTAAGTAACTTCGCGCCAGACGGAAAGATATCCATGGAATAGGTAACTAGTTGTCTCTTCAATGAAGAGACAAGGAGGAAGTCTCAGGGGTCTACTCAGCAAGAGGCCCTTGTGACACAAGAACGGGGAAGAGGAAAGAACAAGAAGGGCGGGAAGGCCCGAGATAAATCAAGAGGCAAGTCGAGTAACAAAAAGGATGTTGATTGCTGGAATTATGGCAAGAAAGGCTACTACAAGCATGAATGTCATGGTAAGAAGAACGACAAGAAAGGAAAAGGGAATGAAGATTAATCAGATTCCACTGCGGTAGCTTAAGATGGCGACGTTGTAGTTATTCTTTCTGCAGATCATGATATATGTCTCACGGCTACGAGTCAAGACCCCGACTGGGTGATAGACTTGGGAGCTTCTTTTCATGCGACTCCACGCAGGGACTTCTTCAAAAGCTACAAGTCGGGTGACTATGGGACTGTGAAGATGGGAGATTCTGGCGTATAAAAAATCGTGGGAGTCGGTAATATTTGTGTGAAGACCGATGTGGGCTGCACATTGGTTCTCAGGGATGTGAGGCATATCTCAGACCTTCGCCTCAACTTAATGTAGACAGGAAGGTTGGATGATGATGACTATGAAAGCTGATTTGCTGGTGGGCGATGAAAGCTCATCAAGGGTTCATTGATCGTGGCTAGAGGAAATAAGTGTTGCACCCTTTACAAGGCAAGTGTCAGTATGTGCAAGGGTGGGTTGAAAGCAGTGGAAGATTTAACTATTGACATGTGGCACAGGCGTCTAGGCCACATGAGTGAAAAATGGCTCAGGTACTAGCAAAGAAGCGGCTCCTTCCAGACGTGACAGGTACACCTCTCAAAACCTGTCTTGATTGTTTATCAGGGAAATAACATAGAGTTTCATTTGTTAAATCTGTTTCTCATGTTAATAAAGTGCATGCATTAGATTTGGTTTATTCTGATGTTTGTGGTCCTATGATGACAAAAACCTTGGGTGGGGCATTGTATTTTATTACTTTTATAGATGATGCATCTAGGAGGGTTTGAGTTTATGCTTTGAAATCCAAGGACGAGGTCTTTGGTGTGTTTAAATTGTTTCATGCTATGGTCGAGAGAGAGACAGATAGATCATTGAAGTGCATCCGCACTGACAATGGTGGTGAATATATTGGCGACTTTCATGAGTACTGCAAGTCCCTGGGTATACAGCATGAACAGACGGTTCCCAAGACCCCCCAGCATAATGGTGTAGCTGAGCGAATGAATCGCACCATTGTTGAGAGAATCAGATGCATGTTATCCCATGCGAAATTGCCTAAAACGTTCTGGGGAGAAGCAATGCACACGACGGTGTATTTGATAAACAGGTCTCCATCAGCCCCGTTGAATGGAGAAGTACCTGAGAAGGTGTGGATTGAACATGATCCATCGTACAGTCATCCCAGGGTGTTTGGATGCAATCATCCGTTCACGTACCAAAGGACGAGAGGTCCAAGCTCGATATGAAGATCAGACAGTGTGTGTTCTTAGGGTACGATGATGAAAAATTCAGTTACAGATTGTGGGATCCGACCGAGAGGAAGCTCGTCAGAAGTAGAGATGTGGTTTTCTTTGAAGGTCAGTGTATAGAAGACATTGGTAAGCCAGAGAAGAACCAGCCTAGTTCAGGTGAGCTAGAGGACATGGATTCGATTATTCCTCCCGTGGTGCCTGATGACGGGGGAGTACAACAAGGTACAGAGGACGAGGGAATTCCTTCAGAAGATGGACCAGAGGAGCAGCCCTCACTTGATCCACCTATTGAGCCACAGGTGAGGATGTCATCTAGGGACAGACAGCCGTCCAAGAGGTACTCGCCACATGAGTACATTATGTTGACTGATGGGGGAGAGCCAGAAGATTATTCTGATGCCTTAGCCGACGAACATAAGGGGAGTGGTTGAAAGCTATGCAATAGGAGATGAAATCCTTACATAAGAACTACACCTATGATATGGTGAAATTTCCTACGGGCAAAAAAGCTCTGAGCAACAAGTGGGTGTTCAGAAAGAAGATTGAGCAGAAGAATTCACAGATGAGGTTCAAAGCCAGACTTGTGGTGAAAGGTTTTGGTCAGAGGAAAGGTATAGACTTCGAAGAGATATTCTCACCAGTGGTGAAGATGACATCCATACGGGTGTTGCTTGGGTTGGTGGCTAGCATGGATCTGGAGATATAGCGGTTAGATGTTAAAACTGTCTTCCTCCATGGTGACCTGAAAGAAGAAATCTACATGCACCAACCAGAGGGGTTTGAAGTCAAGGGTAAAGAGCATATAGTGTGTAGGCTGAGGAAGAGCTTGTATGGGCTGAAACAAGCTCCACGACAATAGTACAAGAAGTTCAACTCGTTCATGATTAAGCATGGATATGATAGAACGGAGTCGGACCACTATGTGTTCACGCGCAAGTTCTTAGTTGGTGATTTCTTAGTTCTACTATTATACGTTGATGACATGCTCATCATGGGAAAAGACATCAAGAAGATCGACAGGCTGAAACAGGAGTTGGGCAAGTCTTTTGTGATGAAAGACTTGAGCCCGGCTAAACAGATCGTAGGAATGGAAATAATCCGTGACAGAAGCAGAAAGAAGCTTTAGCTATCACAAGAGCGGTATATTGAGAAAGTCCTAGAGTGGTTTAATATGAATGCAGCGAAGCCGGTCAGTACTCCACTGGATGGTCACTTTAGATTGAACGACAGGCAGTGTCCCAAGACGAAGGCAGAGGTGGAAGAGATGCAGAAGATACCTTACGCCCAGACATAGCATATGTGGTTGGTGTTGTCAGCCGGTATCTTGCTAATCCTGACAAAGAGCATTGGGCAGCGGTGAAATGGATACTGCGGTATTTAAGAGGCTCATCCAGGTTGAGCCTATGCTATGGTGACGGTAAACCTGTGTTAGAAGACTACACAGATGCAGATATGACAGGTGACATAGACTCCAAGAAGTCTACATCGTGGTTCATGTTCATGTTTGTAGGGCATCGGTTTCTTGGCAGAGCAAGCTACAGAAGGTCGTAGCATTATCGATGACAGAGGCCGAATACATTGCAATCACAGAAGCATGTAAAGAGATGCTTTGGATTAAGAGGTTCCTACAGGAACTTAGCCTAAAGCAGGAGGAGCACGTGGTCTATTGTGATAGTCAAAGTGTTATACACTTGAGCAAGAATCCAAGTCAGCATTCCAAGTCGAAGCACATAGAGATTCAGTATCACTAGATCAGGGATACTTTGGAACAGAAGGTGTTACAGCTAGAGAAGGTCCACACGGAAGATAATGGGTCAGACATGATGATCAAGGCTTTGCTCAAGGACAAATTTAAGGTGTGTAGAAACCTGGCTGGCTTGAAGAAGGTGAATCCCCCTAGGACAAAAAGGGGGAGATTCGATGGAATTTTTTTTCCTGCTCGACCAGTCGTGAGCCTCGCTCGACCGGTCGAAGGCTGGTGGTCGACCAGTCGTGAGCCTCGCTCGACCGGTTGAAGGCTGGTGGTCGACCAGTTGTAGACTCGAGTCGTGGCACGACTCAAAATCCAGCGACTGTGGACTATTTTTCTACGGGGTGCTCGACCAGTCGAAGGAAGTGTTCGACCGGTCGTGGGTGGCGCTCGACCGGTCGTGGACTCGGTTCGACCAGTCAAAGTTACGCAGATTCGTTCCGCGATTTTGCGCGGATTTCGTGTCGCAAGTCCTTTCGCAACTGGGATGCAGAAAGGAGTTTCCTAAAACTTTAAATAGGAGTTCCTAGGGCTTTCTAGGGACAACAAGAGAGTTTCTTAAAGCTTTATAAGGGATTTGCTAAAGGGTTTAGGGCTATCAAAGGTGAGAGAGAGAGAGAGAGAGAGAGAAAGAGAGAGGAAACTTATGGAAGGGAGGTTCTGCTTGTGGAGGTTATCTACTGTGCAATCTATATCTCAGGGCTTCTATGTCCTCGTAATCGGTTAGATCTCTTCGTTTTTTTATTTCTCTTATGTTTATCCACTCCTGCGTGAGTGAAGAAGGTTGTAACGTTCTACTTCATAGTGGATTAATCTGGACGAGGTCCAGTGGTTTTTACCTCTTTGAGGGTTTTCCAAGTAAAAATCTCTTGTGTGGTGTGTGGTTTATGCTTTGATTTATTTCATTGCTTTATTATCCATAATTCTGGTTTGTTTCGGGAGGTTAGATCTTAAGGTTTTGTGCAAGGCATCCCAGCACATTTTACTATGCATCCAATGCATGTCTTGTTTTGTGCCATATTAATTCATATAACCAATTGAAACACTCCGCTTCATCATCCATCATGCATTACCTACAACCTACAATTATTATCCATCCAGTAGCCAATGCATGCCTAAATTTCATCCACCTTAGCCACTGCATGCTTTACACCATCCACTACCCATAGCATACACTACATTCCACCTCACTTTTATCACCAATAAAACCCCCTAAATTTGTCACATCATTTTACCACCTCAACCTTCATTATTTATAAAAGAGTAGGGGCTCTCTTACACAATTACACTTATACTTTTGTTATACTAAGAAATTTTTGAAATTTTGAGAGAGAGAGAGAGAGAGAGAGAGGAGAGAGAGAGAGACAGAGAGAGAGAGAGGCGCCAAGGTATGGCCCACCATCAAACCTAGAGGTAGTAGACCACTCATCATCATCTAGCCATCCATCCATTTGAGGTGAGTCTATGCCCCCTCCTTCCATCCTCCTCTTCCTCTTCATTTCTTCATTTTGTATTTTGTTGATGTGTGTGAGGTCCATTGGTGGCTCCTGTGTGCATGTATGACTAGCCATGGTAGTCAGAAAGGTAACTCACATCTGTATGGTCCACCAGGATGAACTTTATATCCACACATTTCATATGTAATCCTGTTTTCGTATCTGGATAACAACTTTTAAAAATTGTATAAAATCAAACATGTTAAGATCTTAAGTAAAACTTGGTTATAATATGTAAGAAACTATGAGGTAACTCGGGACTAAATTTCGTGGCTATCCGACGGTCCAATCTCCCATAGCATCAATTTTACTTAGCTGCTGTCCAACAATGCATAAATGGTCCTGATTTACAAAAAACTGACCCATTTTTGGTCTATTTAATAAACCTAATAGAAATATATGATTTGATGGGTTTGTAGTAAATCAAAGTAGCTTTCCAACGGTTTGTAATACACCTCGATTAGAGTTAGGATGACTGAGATCTTGGCCTCGTACGAAAATATATCCAAGAGCTTGTTGTGGCAACACATTGTATAGTTCATATCTATGATTCCAACAACTGCTAGATCTATTTGATATATATATTTTTTAGTTTACTTAAGTTATTTATTTATCATATGTACGGTTTCTGTGGTCAGATTCCTTACCGATATAATTTAAGAAATTCTGGACTAATAGATGCTTCTGTAAGGATAAATCTTGAATTATTGTGTGTGGTCTAGATGGATCCAAGGCCTTGTATGGCTGAAAACTTATTTGTAGCTTAAATGATATATTCCCAAAACCATCCATTAGCTCAGATTTTTCAATAAAGAATCTGATCATAGAGATTTGATCAATACATTTTATGTGCTACTTGATGTGTATGTTGTATATATGCTGTCCATAACATTCCTCTTATTGTGGACCCACTTGGGAGTGGAATCACTTGTGATTTATGTATTTTATTAGTTCATCCAATTTGGACATCCATGTGTATTGATGTGTATGTCTTATTTATTTTTTGTCAGCGTGTGGTCCATACTTGCCATTGAATTTATTTAATTTCCTTTACACTTTTTCTATTTGCTGAAAATTTTTTAAGTACTTAAGTGTATTACATATAGGCCTCTTTGACACCACGTGGTGGGGCCCATGCTCTGTAACAAAAGGTCCTACTATGGGGGATGTTTATTTGATATATCTGAGTATTGATATCTCCTACCACTTCATCAAGAATCGCCCCCAAGTGTTTGAGAAGTTGAGTCAAAGTTGGGACAAATCCATTCCTAAAATTGCATATATGATTTTATAGGTTTTAGACAAACTCTGGGCCTCTATGGTAGACCCCACGTACAAGATAGGCATGGGCTACCACCTAGACCTTCTAGCCTACTTGGGCCATAAAGGACCCCTCTTGATTGGGAGCGGATATCAAAATGGGGCCAAGCACAGTTGTGCAAAAAATTAAAATGCTCATGTTTAGCCTTATTCCAAAAATTATATATGTGCATCCAGCTGGTCCGACCTTATGGATTTTAAAGTCCATATATAGTACTACCAAGGACACTTGACGACACGTAGAAAGGTAGCCTCATGTGATCATAGGACATACTTAAAATCGGGCCAAAACTATTTCTACACTATATTTCCTGCACAGTTTCTCCAAGTACCTATGTTTGGGCCATCATCGTAAATTGTACATACTTAACCAATGGAGTTCGCCTTGTGGGTTTTAAAGCCCACATATACTAGATGAGTATTTTCTTTCACTAGATGTGGTCCCCACATGATCATGAAACTAACTACAAAATGGCCCGGAACCATTTTTCACTAAAAGTTTGTTTGACATAAAATTTATGTGAGGCCACACCAGTGCGGTCCACCACCTTCCCAAGGCATTTAATGCAGCATCTAAACCTTAAAAATGAACTCCTAGGTGCTGATGGGCTAAAAATCTTAACTGGGCCATCTACTGTGGGTTGTCTTGTATGGGCCTTACCCTTGTCTAGTGAGGTCCGCCTTGCACGCTATGTAAGCTTATCATCTTTTGAGAGTGTGGGACATGTGATGGACAACCTTGCTGCCTATTTGTTTCTCCCAAGTTATATGCAGCCTTGGGCCTATCTAAATGAAGCAAAACTAAGGCCCAATTGGGCCCAATAGCAAGAGAAACACATGGGAGTAAGAAACCCACCTTAGGAACCCTTCTTAGGCCCATTGGGCAGGCCAATTGCCCAGTGTGCATTGTGCCTAGCACACTATTATTAGTCAGTTGAGCCACACTTAGTGGGGCTTATTTGAATCGCATAAGTCGTAATAGTGGAGCTTTCTTGTTTTACTTGTGCATGAGGCTTGTGGGCCCAACATGATGTGAAATTTGTACAATGTTGACATACGGATTTTATGTTTGAGATCATGATTTATCTTCTATTTAATGGTGGAATGTGTAAGGCTCACTTAATTGTGGAATTAGAACCACACTATTAAAAGCCTTGTGGGTGGAAGTTTATCCTTTAGAGTTGGCCTAGTGGTTTGCAAAGTGGGACTCACGCTTGACCTATAGGATTGTATGCCTAGCACATAGTCTAAGGTCAATGTAGGAGTCACACTAGGTGGGAAGCACCTATTGATGGTTGAGATGGTGATGCATGTGTGATAACATGATGCAGATAATGGCGAGTTGTTAGTTACAATGATGGATACCATCTAATTATGGCAATTATGGTAGGGTTAATATCGATTATGGTGATGATTTAATGGATGACGAATTAATGGCATATGCATTGATGGTGGATGAGTAGTTGTTTGGTGGTAGTTATGACATTGCTTATATTAATCATGAAACGAAAATGATATATCCTCGTGCTAATGATATGATTGTGTGTGTGTGTGTGTGTGTGTGATGACAAAATATGATGAAGGCATGATGCCATATAATGCAGATTAAAAATATAATGTGATGAGTGGTGAAGAATAATGATGTGAGATGTGTAGATCATACATAATTATTATGGCATATATTAATCAGAGTTCACTTGAATATTCGACCAAGGTGGTCGATCAATCAAACCCCTATTTCATGTATAAATTGAAGACATCCAAGAATTATTCCTGCCTTTTATCCTTTTTTTTTTCTAGCCCGTTTTAACATAGGACCCAAAAAATTATGAGGTAACATCTACTGTTGAAACTTTCCTACATCCCACACAGGGATGTTTATTTGTCATCTAACCTGACAATAGGGTCACAAAGACCTAGACTAAGGGAAAACACAAATATCAACTTGACCCAAAACTTCCATGGCTCAGTGTAGTTTACTTGAACATTCTATCTACCTCATTTTTGAGCTCATACAGTAAAATGAGCAGGAAAAAAAAAAGAAAAAGAAAAGAATGGTTGGCATCGATGAAAACCATACATCGCTGGGCCAAAATAGCTTTGACACTAGCTAGCTAGTTGGTGTTTGGGTCCTAAGTCAAACCAGGTCCGAAACCCCATTCGTAATCATCAACCACGCAGAGTGCCCGATGATTGAGTTCAATGATGCAAGAAGCTTATATTGATGATTGTTGTTATCTATAGATGAATTTAAAGGAATGAAAGAAGATATTTAAAGAGTAATTAAGGGAAAATAGCTTATTTACAGTGTCAATGAGAATAAGAACGGTTCAAATCGTTAAACCAACATGGGTCCCAGTGGATAACGAGACACATGCTCGATAGTCAGTCATGACCTTGTTTTGAAAATCGTCAGTAAAATGCCCAATGTCATCTGGTGGCCCGGCAGTCCATGTCAAAAGTCTAGCAGAACAGACAGCTAAGAACAGCCAAAGGTCTCTATTCCGCGGAAATGAGGTCTTAGTTCGGTGGAAGTCGATTCAGTCAAGATCTTGGCAACAGTGAGTTTCATTAAAAGCTTTTGAAATTTGGTGGGAGTTTTTTTGGCAAGTGTCCCCCAGCCAATGAAATAACGCCACGTCATAAATTCATGAAACTTGATATTTCCTCACCTAACCGAATTCCATATTCACCCACACACGTGGCTCACCTGATTGACTGTGCCTGGCTGCCTTTCATGCCAAGGGACATGCAACGTGGACCTGAACTGCGGCTTTTAATAGCATCCCGTGATTTGATTGAACAGGCAACAACCATTGGCTATGTTGGGGTGTCAACAGGGTCGGTCAGGATCAACCCAAAACTGACTCAATAGTAGAAAGTGGGCCTGGGCTCGACCCATGTTCGAACAGGCTAATTTTAATAGGCCCAAACTGTAGTGATGGACCATTGGATTGGAAGGGTCCACCGTGGATTGCACATGGACCCAATATCACCTTACAAACCCAGATCTGCAACACCTGTTGTACGTAGCGGGTTCAATACAACTGTGGGGCCCACGGAATTGTATGTTAATGCACGGGTCCAACTTGGTGTAAATATCCAATCTAACCGTTGAATCGGGTGTGCTTCATAAAGATGAAAGGAAGATGCAAATATCATCCTTATACAAAACTCAGGCCGACCACATAGCTCGAACTTAGATGTTTAAGGCGTGCTTTACATATTTCGGCGTTATTATCCATATAATTTTTGAATTGTGCTGGTTCTTGACATGCACGGTCGAAAATTAGTGATGAAAGTGATGGACGGAGTGGATTTCATATATACAATACGGAGGGTCCCACAGAGCTCCGATATTGTATACATCAGTACAACAGCCGTTCAGTCTTGCAGCGGATTCGGGTCCGGAAAGGCCTAGACCCTGCGGACTGCAACAAGATAAATGCGCCAAGAAAATCAAGGGTTAATCGTGCGAGTACAATATATATCGTGCGAGTACAGTACATTGCGTGTTAATACCAGGTCAGTCCAAGCCGCACATCAGGCAGGCAGCACTTTCATGATGATTATAGACCTTCGGTCAATTCCAGGAAGTATTTGTCTTTGCTGGATCGGCAAGAGGATGTTCGTTGCCGCACACCTGACACGTGGCAAATATGGCAGTGAATCTAGACCATCCATTTACTGGTTCTTACGTCTGATGGACAGTTGGTTGAAAATTACGGCGAATAACCTATCCAAGCCATTTGAATGGCAGCCCTGACATAGACCGCTAGATTAGAAATTGTTGAAAGTCAATATTTGATGGGTATTGAGGGTCCCATTTGAGGTGATGTCCAACCTAAGCCATTGACGGATCGGACGTGCCAGTTGGCGTTCTGGGCTCACCATAGCAAAGTATAACCCCATCGTACGGTCTGAATTTTTGGCCAGTGCTCAAAAGTGGTGTGGACTGTTGCTAATGGATGGATGTGATCATGAACCCAATGGGCCACATTCGTACAGTCATACGTGCATCCGCGAGTATCAATCTTAAATACTCTCGCTGGTACGGACGCGGATGTCTGTTACCCAGTACAGGAAGTTGCATGAGTCGGAAGTGGGGCCCGAAGATATTCACGTGATAAATCTACTCCGTTCATCAGTTTTGCAAGACTAAAATAGAGGGATACTAAAAATTAGGCAGATCTAAAACTTATTTAGGGCATAACACAAAACAGCGGGATTGAACGCCAACCGCTGGAAGCTTTTTGGGGGCCACGTAAGTTTTGTATCTAGATAATATCTGTCCATAGCGTTTATCTGAGTGGTAATAACCTTATGAACGGTTTGGATGGCATATAAACATCATGGTCCCCAGGAAAGTTTCAACGGTGGACGTTTCCGTTTCCACTGTTTCGTTTAGTATGACCTACATGAGTCTTGGTCTTCCTGATTTTTTGAATTTTCTCTTATTGTGATCTTCCAAAACTTATGGACGGAGTGGATTTGTCAAGGGCATATCTGTGGGCCCCACACAGCTTCCGACTACAGGAATCCGCGTCCTGGTGGTGCAGCAAGGCTTCCAGTCGAAGGTACTTCCGACACGTTGCTATTTTTACGTGACTGTAGCCGTTGAATGTGTGACACGTTGCAATGATATAGACAGTTGATACGATGGGCCTCATCCTGGATGAGGGAATACTTACAAAAGAACCCTCAAATTCGATCACAAACCCCTCCCAGTGGTCGTACTCTTTACCCGTTGTTATGTAATTATGGTGTATATGTGTTTCATCCATGACGTCCACCTGCACAAAAAATGAGGTATATCCCAATCTTAGCTGGACCACACTACAGGAAACAGTGTTTAACGAACGTAGACCATTAAAAACCATTTTGGGCCGTAAAAGTTTTGGATCAAGCTGAGCTTTGTTTTTTTCTCCCCATTTGAGTCTGTTTGACCTAATCAACATACTGGATGTCAAATAAACTGGACCGTAGGAGAATTTTAATGGTGAATATCCAATTACTATTGTTTTCATATAGCGTCGTCCACCAACAGAGCACCCACCACCAACAGAATGGAGTAGCAAATCCATCTAATCTCAGGTGAACCACACCACAGAAAAACAATAGTGATAGGATATCCACCATTAAAATCCTTCTACTGTCCATTGTACTGTTTATTTGACATTTAATATGTTAAGTAGGTCATACCGAGTCGGACAGAGAGAAAAACAAAGATCATTGATCCAAAACTTTTATGGCCACAAAAAGTTTTCATTGGCCGATGCTCATTCAACACTGTTGCCTGTAATGTGATCCACTTGAGATTGGGATATACCTTATTTTTGGTCTCATATCATAAAATGATTTAGAAAAATAGATGGATGACATGGATGAAACAGACACATCATGGTGGGGTCCATAGAGCACAGACCATCATGTTGAGAAAAGTCTTAAATTTAAGGTTTTGAGGTCGTTTGACCGGTCGTGGGAAGCTTCGACTGGTCGTAGGAAACGCTCGACCGGTCGTAGGTTCGAACCCTTGTACGACTCAAAGTCTAGCAAGTTTTTGCTGATTTTTACTGTACGTACGACTGGTCGAAGGAATGCTCGACTAGTCGAAGGGGTCCTACGACTAGTCGAAGACTAGGTTCGACTAGTCGAAGGTTACGCAGTTTTTTCCGCGATTTTGTGCGAAACTGCGGATTTGAGTCCTTTCGCAATTGGGATGCGGAAGGGAAGTTTCCTAAACTATAAATAGGTATTACTAGGGTTTTTCTAGGAAGTGGTGATGAATGCTAAGGGTTTCTAAAAGGGTTCCAGGGTTTCTAAAGGGTGTAGCAAGGGTGAGATTCGAGGTTGTTCGAATCGGGTAAGTCCTTTCTCTTTGTAATTGATGCTTTCATAGTGGTGATTTGTCACTTTGTGCCGTGGTTTTTTCCCGCAAGGGTTTTCCACGTTAAATCTGTGTGTTCTCTTTTCTTGTGTGTGCTTGGTGCCATTGGGTTACCATCCTAGATCTAGATCTGTGTGATTCCGCATGCCAAAAAATCCCAATAAATGGTATCAAAGCAATCGGTTGGGACACTGATCTGAATCTGAGGGATTAGTAATAATGGCGAGCGCCAGGTATGATATTGAGAAGTATTCAGGGAAAAATAATTTTGAGTTATGGAAGATCAAGATGATGAGTTCCTTAATCAAGTAAGGCGAAGATGGTGCTCTTGAGGAGCGGAAGTCCACCATGAAAGATGATAATTGGAATACTCTTGATAAGAAAGCCTTATCATCGATCCATTTATGTCTCACGGATGAGGTTCTCTACAACGTCATGAGGGAGAAAACTGCGGCTAATTTATGGGCGAAGTTGGAGGATATTTATGCGAAGAAATCCTCTGAAAATCGTCTGCACTTGAAGCGGCAGTGGTATAACTTCAAGATGGCAGAGGGTGGAGATCTGGAGGCTCACATCAGCAATTTTAATAAATTGGTTTGCAAATTGCTCGATATGAATGAAGTGATGAAAGATGAAGAACAAGCATGTATGTTGCTGAATTCTCTTCGGGCGTCCTATGAGTCATTCAATGACACAATGTGCAGCATGAATAAAATTCTGAGTGTCGACACTGTTATCTCAGCCATTCAAGGGAAGGCTATGAGACAGCTAGATAGCAACATAGGGACATCTTCTGATGCACTGTTTATAGTGGGTAGGAATTCTGAACACGATGCAGGTTCTTCAGGTTCTAGATTCAAATCCAAGGGCAAGGGCAAAGGAAAGGTAAAGTGTTGGAATTGTAGGAAGGAATGACATGTGAAAAGGGATTGTGAAAATACTAAATCTAAGAGGGAAGATTCTGAGGCTTCATGCAGGGAGGCTAACACTGCTACGTCAGATGAATCGAGTGGATGTGATGGTGATGTTTTGTCTGTGTCTTCGCTCAGACGGTCATACGATGATCGTAAGGATGAGTGGATGCTAGACACAGGGGCATCTTTTCACATGACTCCTCATCGGAGTTGGTTCATCAGCTATAAGGAGTGCGATGGTGGACAAGTATTTATGGGCAATGACATTACCTGTAATGTTATGGCTATTGGTACGGTACGCATCAGGATGTTTGATGGGGTGGAGCGTACCTTGGCTGATGTCAGGCACGTTCCTGATTTGAAACAGAATCTGATTTCTCTTGGTGTGCTTGAGGCAAAGGGATGCAAGTACACAGGTATTGATGGTGCTCTTAAGGTATCCAATGGGGCATGGATAGTCATGATAGCGCAACGACTCGATCATGTTTACAGGTTGATCGGGAGCACTTTAAAAGGTGGAGCTACAGTTGATGTAGCGAATTCCACCTCTGCACATGTATGACATGATGGGCATGGCCACATGAGCGGGCAGGGCAGGAAGGCTGAGACGTGCGGACAGGGATATAGAGCAGGTGGAGCAGCCACCTGTGAGAAGAACCACATGGCATGATTGCAGGATATCGGCAAGGTACATGGACGACTCCAATATTGCAGGTGATTCATCTTCTATTCTGATGGCTCTAGGTGAGCCTGGTGCTGAGAAGTGGAAGGTGACTATGGGCGATGTGATGGATTCGTTGTACCAGACCGACATATGGGAGCTGGTGGAGCTTCCAGTGGGCCGGTGAGCGGTTGGATGCAGGTGGATCTTCATGAGCATACAGCATAGATACAGGGAAAGGTTGGTAGCGAAGGGTTATGCTCAGAGAGAAGGAATCAGCTTCTCAGAGATATTCGTGCCGACGGTATAGCAGGTATCTATCAGATCTGTGATTAGCACTGGTTGGCCAATGTGATCTTGAGCTATGATGTGAAGTAGAGATAAGTGAAGAGGTCAAGGAGCTACACGGTTGAAGATTGAAGACTTGGTGGAGATTGTTGAGAAAAGTTTTAAATCTAAGGTTTTGAGGTCGTTCGACCGGTCGTGGGAAGCTTCGACTGGTCGTAAGAGACCCTCGACCGGTCGTAGGTTTGAGCCCTTGTACGACTCAAAGTCCAGCAAGTTTTTGCTATTTTTTACTGTAGCTACGACTGGTCGAAGGGATGCTCGACTAGTCGAAGGGGTCCTACGACTAGTTGAAGACTAGGTTCGATTAGTCGAAGGTCACGCAGTTTGTTCCGCGATTTTGCGCGAAACTGCGGATTTGAGTCCTTTCGCAACTGGGATGCGGAAGGGAAGTTTCCTAACTATAAATAGGTATTCCTAGGGTTTTTCTAGGAAGTGGTGATAAATGCTAAGGGTTTCTAAAAGGGTTTCAGGGTTTCTAAAGGGTGTAGCAAGGGTGAGATTCGAGGTTGTTCGAATTGGGTAAGTCTTTTCTCTTTGTAATTGATGCTTTCATAGTGGTGATCTGTCGCTTTGTGCCATGGTTTTTTCCCGCAAGGGTTTTCCACGTTAAATCTGTGTGTTCTCTTTTCTTGTGTGTGCTTGGTGCCATTGGGTTACCATCCTAAATCTAGATCTATGTGATTCCGCAGGCCAAAAAATCCCAACACATCAGCCATTGGCTGGTGGCAGGGGGAGTAGCCAATCCGTTTACCCTGGAAACATGCTTATCATCCATCCACGGTGAGGCCCGTCGTATAAACGGTGTGGATCACTTTAAAACCGCACCCGCTCGGACTAAAAAAAGATAGCGACAGGCCATGATGCACTGTAGCAAACCTCAAGGGTTAAATACTGTAATGCAGCTCGCGTGATGGAAGTTTTGTGCAGCTCCATCTGCCTCATGCCACACGTGACGAACGTGCACGTGATCGGAGCTATTGATCTGGTGGATCATCATGTGGCCCAGCAATTTCCTAAAGACCATTGGATTGTACAGATGTAGTCAATTGATCCGTCCCCTGCAAAACGAACGGCTGACTCATAACAGAGAAAAACTGTCCACATCCAACCAGCAAAACTCAGAACTGTATGGCCGGAGTTGTCTAGTCATGCGACTATTGCCCATCGAAGAAGTGGCCCACCAGATCAACAGTCAGGATCACTACATATCGCCACCTGTACTGTTAGAACGTAGCTGCGTAGAATTTATAAGAATCGAGGTACCTTTTCCCATCCTCTCTTCACATTGCACGCATCCATAGCAGAAGAGAGAGAGAGAGAGGAGGCTGAAGCTGCAGCTGCAGCTGCGGGTGTATGCGAAAACGAGGTCCTTCAGGTGCGCGTATGCAACATGTACCTGCAATCTCGCGAACCCTTTTTTTTTTTTTTTCTATTCATGCCCTCGCCATTTCCCCCTTATTTCTAACTAGGCCATCGACGATTCCCCGCCATTTAGAGTTATCTCAAGGGCATTTTTGTTCTTTCAGATAAGGGGATGAACTTTGGTTTGCTGCAACGGCCGATAGACCGGTAGAAGTTGAAAAGAAACGGTATCTGCAGGAGCACCGAACCCAAGATACAGATGATGATACTTGCCGTTCGAGCAGCGGTCTTCTAAAGCGGAGGCAGCGGCTCTTCTGACACCGCCGGCGTGGCGGCGGTTTCCGACAATCCTCTTCTCAAGTGGCCGCCTTCTCGGCAAGACGGTGAAGGCGGCCGCATCGGGCTGAAGGAGGAATGGGCCTTGGAATTTCAGCCGATGGCGGCATCGTTGGAGATCGGAGGCGAGAAATGCGGCGGGCTTGGGATGGAGGACTTGGAGAGTATGCTGTCGGTGTCTGTGGCGTCGCCGCCAGGCGACGAGCAGTCGTTCTTTCAGTGGTTCGATATGGACGGCAGCGGGGCTTCGATGAAGCAGCTGTTGCTGAGCGGGTGTGGTTCGTCTGCTGAGTTCAATGGCGGGCTGCTGGTTTCGGGCCTGCCGATCTGGGTTTTGGGTTTGAATCTGTTTCGACGCCGGCAAATGCGAATGCCGTCAATCCTCCATTAGCTGCTGCTGATTTTCCTCTCAGCAGCAATAGACTGCTTTCTCTTCCAAACCCAATTACTTTTCCTAATTTTAGAGGGTCTTGCTTTGGCAGCGGCAACAACAGTAGCAGTACTCCTCCAAACCCTATCTCTTCTCCTTCAGCTGGTAATCTCCTTCTCCCTCTTTCTACTCCACCTGGCGCATGTTATCATCATCAGCAGCAGCAGTTTGAACCCATTGACGAAAAGCCGCAGCTTTTCAACACCCAACATCTCATAAACCAGCAACAAGCACAACCTCCTCAACAACCATCTTTCTTCCTACCCTTATCCTACGCCCAACAGGAGCTGCAACACCTCCTCCTCCCTCCTCAGCTCAAACGCCACCGGCCCAACATTGTCGATCCCAGCTGTCCGATCTTGAAAGCCCCATTCTCTGATTCAAGCCATGAGCTTTTTGTCCGACTACAGCAGCAGCAGCAGCAGCAGAGCTTTTCTAATCTGCATCTCCTTCCTCAACAACTCCAGCAAAGGCCTGCTGAGCCGAAACTGGAGTGCAGCTCCGGCGATGGCACGAATCAGCAACAGCAGCTGCAGGCATCAATCAACCAGCTCTTCAAGGCCGCCGAGCTGGTCGAGGCCGGGAATTCTGTACTCGCGCGAGGGATATTGGCGCGGCTCAATCAGCAGCTCTCCCCCATTGGAAAGCCCCTCCTACGGGCGGCTTTCTACTTCAAGGAAGCGCTGCAACTGCTCCTCAACACCACCGCCACTGCCCCTTCTTCTCCCCTACTGTTAACCCCTGCCGCCTCTCCTTTAGATGCCGTCTTTAAGATCAGTGCCTACAAGGCCTTCTCTGAGATCTCGCCGGTCCTCCAATTCGCCCATTTCACATCCAACCAGGCCTTCCTTGAAGCCCTTGATGGGTATGACCATATCCACATCATTGATTTTGATATCGGCCTCGGTGGCCAATGGGCCTCTTTCATGCAGGAGCTTGCTTTGAGGCTCAGCGGCGCCCTGTCGCTGAAAATCACTGCCTTTGCCTCCCCATCTTCCCATGACCCCTCGAGTTCGGTCTCACCCGGGAGAACCTCTCCCACTTTGCTAGTGACCTTGGCATCCCGTTTGAATTCAATTTCATCAACCTCGAATCCGTTGACCTACCGGTGATACTCAGCCCGTCGGGACACGAGGCGGTCGCTGTGAGCTTCCCCATCGATGGGTCTACGAACTTGTCTGCCCCGGTACTCCTCCGTCTTGTGAAACAGCTCGCCCCCAAAATCATCCTCGCCGTTGATCATGGGGGTGACAGGAGCGAACTCCCCTTCTCCTGCCATTTCCTCCACGCCCTCCAATCCTATGCAGCCTTGCTAGAATCGCTTGATGCCGCTAATGTGAACTCCAATGCAGTGCAGAAGATAGAGAGGTATCTACTCCGCCCAAGAATCGAAAGCACAGTCCTGGGATGGCACCGGGCGGGCAATAAGATGCAGCCATGGAGGCCACTTTTCGCATCAACGGGATTTTCACCTGTACCCTTCAGTAATTTTACAGAGAGCCAAGCGGAATGCCTAGTAAAAAGGGTACAGTTGAAGGGATTTCATGTAGAGAAGCGCCAGGCATCGCTCTGCCTCTGTTGGCAGCATAGGGAGCTCGTCTCAGTGTCGGCATGGAGGTGCTGAGTAGCGGCATTTTCACGGGCACATCGCTATGCAATTCCCCACTCGAAGGTGACACACAACTTACCAGACTCTCTGCCTTTAACTTAATAAAATCTGAAACTTTTCATGGGTGTTCTTCGGTGGTGGCGTCTGTTCTCCGTTCCCTGCATTTTCATTGCCTGTAGTTCTCTCTCCTCTGCTAATTGCCATGTCGAAGTTATGATCATTTGAGAAACTGGAAATTTTGGTACAGTTTTCTTTATATTGAACATGGGTATTTAGTATCATGGGGCTTTTCTGTTTTTGCATCTGTTCTAGTTGGTGGTCGATTGTAAATGTATAATTGAAACAAGGGAAAGAAAATCAACCTTGAAATCTTGTTGAGATTGTGGGTGGTAATGCTTATGATTCCATCCTATGCAATTTCAGTTTGATTAGTGAATGGCAGTTATATTCAATATGCATGTATGCGTGTTTATGGGTGGTTGGGTATGTTCTCATAGAAAGGATAGAGGAAAAGAAACCTATATCACATGCCACTATGTAATTTTTGTGACATTGCACTATGTTATGTTGACATGAAAAACCAAGCACTATCCTCTTCAGGTCCTCATGCTTTCGGTAAAAAACACTCGGAAGAAAAACCCAAAACCCTTGGTTGCTTCTTCTTTTCTTCTTTTAGGTTTTTCTCGCTCTCTCCATATGAGAATATGTCCGAATATCTGCAACATTTGTTAATTCTTCTCCAACAATATACAGATTTTTTTTTTTTCCTCCTATACTCTTCTGTTGTTGTGCCCTCAAGTCAAGGCAACATGTATTACTTCTGCAGAAGTTGCTGTGGTCTTTTCCTCCTATATGGTGTGTTTGTTAGATGAGGTGGCTTTTGCTTGGTAGTTGCAGTGGTTTTCGGATGAAATTTTTGCAAGTATAGATGAGTTATCATGCTCTAAGCTGTTCGCTTGTGAAATTAAATCTCTTTAGAAACAATGATGAATTGAGCAGATGACAGTCGCGACTCATTGTCCTGCTTTTGCATAATTTGCTTAAGCCAATTTGATTACCAGAGTCATTAGAATGGGGTCTGTGTTTTTTGAAATTAAAATGAAGTGCCGGACATGGGTACATTCAATTCGAATGGATGGAATCGCTTGTGGAGGACCACCTTCATTTGGTCAAGTGGTTTTGTATACACAACAAGTTGGAAGAGAAAAGATCAGTGTTTGATTGTTCTTTACACTTGGTTTGGGCATGGAATTCCCGAGCGGTTTTACCATTACTCATGTTTTGCAGGATGCTTCTGTTTTCATTAGGAAGATGACAGTTATCAATATGATATGGTAATACAAGTCCCACATGTTATCTGAGTAATGCTTTGGAATTCCTTCCCAGGAAGACTTGTGATGCAATTGGGAATTTGTCATGATGTTTTGCATGGATGTTTCAACTACTTCCTGAACCTTGTTTACATGCATGCATCTGTATCATGACTGATTTTATTTCATTGACCCTTGCATCCTAACCTTGAGGATGCAAGACTTGCCACGGTATCTTTATCATGACTGCTTTTAGTAGTGGGTGGGGTACTAAACCTAGGTAAGAGATGGAGCTCACCACCTTGAGGCTTATTTTCATATTCAATGCAGTAAATGTAATACATGGTCTTGTTTAGAGCATCTATTAATATCACCGATTTACCGATGAAGAAACACCATTTATTGAATCGTGATGTTTACAAACAAAGAATGATTTGAACCACCACTTACATATTCTGAAGTTGCAATTTCCTTCACAGATCGAGTAGCTCGAATTGTGAACCTTTGCCATGGCTGGTTCCATGGGCAAAAGAGCATCAACAATGTCCGGTAGGCTGCGGATTCTTAATACTTTTGTTGGTTTACCATTTAAAAGCCAAACCCAAATTGCTGGGAGGAAGGCTAAGATAACGATGATGACGACAAGACAGTCGCTTTGGTGGTGTTGGGCATTGAGCAGTTTACAATGAAGAATTTGATTTTTAGGTTATGTGATTCATACAACATGCCAGTTAATTCTTCTGTTCCACTCTTTGTTATGTTATCTATAGAATCTACTGTAATCATATCTAGTATCTACATACAGCAGTGTTGATTTGAATGGCTTACAACTATATAATCCACCAAACAATATGTGGTAATTTGAATAGCTTCGGGTCGTCAAACTTCATTTTTATTTTTATTTGTATTTTTAAATTTTTATCCCCACTCTAATTTTCTTTGCCAGGGTTACGGTCTGCTTGCTCCATTGATTTTGCTACAACTGATCAAACCTAATCTTTCTAGGGCGGTTTTGTCTCTTATTTTAACATATTACCACAGATTAGGGACACGAATGGAACTTGTATCTTAGGTTGTTTTATTTTACTATTCAAACAAAATGATTAGTTTCGAAGACTATATACACAATTATTGTGTATGTCCATCATGTCATTTCATGAAAGCTTATTCGCCAAGTTTCCATATTGCGCAGGTGGGCCGTATTTCATAGTGCTTATTGACAATCACATGGTCTATGTTGATTATCACATGTTGCATGTATTTTCTCGTTCCTCCATTTTCCATAGTTTGAAGATTGGACCATTAACATTTTTTTTTTCCAGGAGCTAGCATATCTTTAAATTTTTTTTATATAAAAAGAACGGAAATGACAAAGGCCATGTTGTGGGGTGGATGGGATGTCCACATACAATAGGAATGTGTATAATAAAAAATTGCATGCGAACATGCATGAATATGAACAATAATAATATTATAATTTTCAACTGAAAACTACTCCTTAATGTTTTTCTTTTATTTATTTATTATTTTATTTTAATACTAAACATGTCCATATCATGGGCCCAGATCGGTCGATGTCGTTGAAATCGAACGATTCAAATCCTCGAAATGACGTTGATGGTGTTGAAGCTAATAATTAGGGTGTGGACGTTTGATAATTCCACATGTGATCCACGCGTGCGGTCACATGTGCGCGTGTGGAAAATTAGATCTGTCCATCGTGTGGGGTCTGATCTAAGGACACCCTGCCCAAAATCAGGAAGGTCCTCATCCGACGAGCGGACCTGCCTGTTTCATGGGGTAGGATATCTATAGGGTGGGGCCCACTTTATGGGCGGCTTGGATCTCCTTCATGTTGGGGTCCACAGAGCACCGACCACTAGCCATTGGCTAGTGGCAGGGTGAGTAGCCAATCCGTTTCCCGATAAACCGTTAAAAGAGAAAAAAAAAAAGGCTACCTGAATTTGTAGAAGATGGGTAAAGAGATGCTAATCCTAGTGACGAATGGACACGATCATCGCCCACGTGTCATGTTGGTGCACGTGACAGAAATGGGTGGTCCGTGGATGCGTTTAGCTGAGATTGTTTGAATAAGAATATATGGATGGTGAAAAGGGGTTTGATGGATACTTTCTTTACGTCACTGCTTACGGGAGATATGAGGGAAGGACCATTCAAAGTTGATTCAGTGACTTGGACGGTCTGGATTATCTTAAGAACCATGACACGTATAATTCACGGGTTTAATCCATCATGCTCCACCGGACACGTGTGGGCTTCTCTTTGTGAACTCGTGAGAGACAGGGACAAAGGTGGAACTGTATTCGTTGGTGGGTGATGCCTATTGATGAGATCCACACCGTTCATCACGTCAACTGAACCATATCTTGCCATGATCCCAAATATCACCCGGACCCAAATTCAAGAAGGCTAAACCAGAAGGAACCTAAAACCTTTAAATCAACGTGGTGGGACCCACCTTAATATTGAAATAGACTATTTTTGGTACGTACCTTGATATGAATGGGTTGGTGGCAAAGATAAACACCATGGTTTCGACTGTATACAGCTAATGGTGGGCCACTCCATTTCATTACATTTCAACCGTTCTCTACAGGGTTCACCTGATTTTTCGGATCGAAGGTATAGATGAGGGGGGGACGGAATTTCTGTCGACGCGTGTCACTCCTGCCGTACAAATTGGTACGAGCATAGCATGTTAGCACACCAAACAAAAATTTGCTAGTGCCATAGCAATTTCATTACTGCCCAAATAATGCCATGTCCTAGCGAAGGCTGCCATATTTTGGCAATTTAAGAGTCGTTGAGGTCAAGTGGGTCCACCCTGTCAATGTCCGGTTCATACAGGATGCTGACCTGACTTATCAATAACAGCATCTGAGCCATGCAGAAGGTGGACCCATCAGGCAGATATAGTGCTAACGTTGGGCCAGCTCACTCATTAGGAGGTCCACCTCTGTACTAAAGTCACAGACTTTTGGAGCATCTCGCCAAAGGTTCACCCACCCGAAGTGACACGGGCTGCCTGTGGCCTGCGTAGGGTCCACCATGATGTTTGTGAATTTTCAGCTATGGACATAGCCTAAAAATGAGGCAGATCTAAAACAGGCAGATCTAAAACTCCACGCCACAAGAAAAAGTGAGGAAGTAAATGCCTACAGTTAAAACCCTCTTATGGTCCACCGTGATGTTTATATATCATCCAAGCTGTTCATAAGGTCATTATTACTGGATGAACTGAATATATGGAATATTAGTTTGATTCAAAACTTTTATGGCACATGAATGTTTCAACCGTGGGTTTTTAATCCCCCACTTTTTCTTGCGGGGTAGCCTACTTAGAGTTTTGTATCTGCCTCATTTTTTGGGGTCATGTCCTAACATGAGCTGACAAAATGGATGATTAGGTAGATTTGGGGCAAACATCATCTTAGGCCCCACTCAGGTTTGGGTTGCAGGTGGAGGTGAATTGCCTCTTATCTTGCAGGGAGAACTTAGTATGACAGGGACACCCTGATCCATAGCTCAAGTGGTAGATTGAGTGAAAGATACCTCGTTTCAACAAGGAGGTCTTGGCATTGATCCCCAGTAGGGGTGGCTAAGAGTGAAGTGTGAACTTACAGCGGGGTGTACTAACAAGGAAAAAAAAAAAAAAAAAACTTGGTCTGGCAGGGTTCTGTGAAGCTCACCTGATGCACGGTCCATCCATATTTCCTAATAATTTTTAAGTATGAGCCTAAAAATGAAGCAGATGAAAAGCTCAAGTGGACCACACCATAGGAAGGATGTCTACCATTGAAAACTTCTCAGCGCCTACTGTAATATTTATTTTCCATCCGAACTTAGTCAACCATCATATAAACATAAAAGACATGAAAGGCATAAAGGAAAACATAAATATCAGGTTCATATATGATGGTGGGTCCCACAGAGCCCCTACGATGACTGACCCATCCTTTCTGGGGTAGGACGCATTAATCCACGTACGTCATATCCAATTAACGTCCATTTTCAAACCAGGCCATGCTCAGGTGGGGCCCACACTCTCCTCCAACCGTTCATCTAACCCAAGCTCCAGGCTGGCATATGCGCCACGTGTAAATGTGGATGCGGGGCCGACAAGGACGTGGATTGCGTCCTACCCCCGCCCGGACGGTAATCCGTCCGGCCAGGGCTCTATGGAGCCCACCATGATGTAAGTGTTTCATCCACGCCGTTCAACGATTTTTTCAGATAAATTTAGTATGCGAACAAAAAAATGAGGCAAGTCCAAGGTTTAAGTGGACCCTAACAAAGGAACCTGCACTGATATGACACCCACCGTTGAAACCTTTCTAAAGGCCCACGTGATTTTTTTTAAACCATAAAACCTATTCATAAGGTCATGTAGATGTGGATGAAGTGAAAACACAAATATCAGCTTGATCGGAAACTTCTCTAGCTCCCAAGAAGCTTTTAATGGTGGACATTCAATCCCCACTTTGTGGTCCACTCAAGCCTTGGACCTGCCTCATTTTTTTAATTCACACATTAAAATTTTCTGAAAAAATCGTTAAATGGCGTGGATAAAATACTTACATAACGGTGGCCCCACAGAGCCCTGCCCGGACGGATTACCGTCCGGGCGGGGGTAGGACGCAATCCGCGTCGGGGCCGACAAGCCTCTTTTGTGGCAACAGTAAATAATTGCTGTCTGCCATAAGGGTCCACAGACCCAGAAGCCCATTGTGACTAAAGTGCAACGAAGTGGGCCCCACGTCATTATATGGCAACCCTGCACGATAGATTTTAGTGGCCTACTCGTTTAAATCTACCTGACATTGTCCATCTCATCTTCACATCGGACAAATTCCTGCCGGATGGTAAAGGTGCTGTTAAAACGTCCACATGATGCTCCCCTTGCATTTATTTACATTCCTTTTGGTGGGTATGGTGGGACCCACACCATCAAATAACATGGACCATTCCAAAATAATCCATCTCTATATTCGAGTAATATCCGATAATATCATCAAGATCAACATTCGCTTATAATCTAAGATCTGAACTCTCATTTTATTTAGGGTTATTAGTCAGTTGGGCTAAAATCATTCAATAATAAAGTTCCAAGAGATTCTCATTTTGAGATCTGAAAGATGCATGGTTACTGTAGAAGAGATCAGATCCGGAACATTCATCAAGGATGGTATATATGAAAATCTTGGAAATCAGGATTGCAATCTTATTGCCTAAATCATGAGAGGCTGCTGTGAGACTGATGAAATTGAGATGGGTGAAGTGTTTTTCAAGATCGTATAGTAGGTCCTTTTTTTTTTTTTTTTTTTTTTTTTTGCCTTAAATCAACCACAGCAGCAACCTGATTTTCTGTCCTGACGTGGAATGTTCATCTATTTCAAGTCATTTGGCTGAGAGCATTTTGGGCCCTCATTGGGCACTATCCCATCAGGACCAAGTTAGAGAGGGACGGTCCTGGCAGGGCCTATATGGAGACCGGTCATGTACATGTTTTATCTACACTGTCCATTTTAGTAGAATATTTTGGACATGAGCTAAAAAATGAGGTAGATCAAAGGCTTGAGTCGACCACACCACACCAAGCAATGATGACACCCGAAGCCTTCCTAGGGTATACGGTGATGTTTATTTGCCATCCAACATATTCATAATCCTACAGACCTGTACTAAGGCAAAGCATAAATATCAGCTTAATCCAAAACTTCCCTGTCTATTGAGTTTTCAATGGCAAGCGCTTCATCCCTACGGCTTGTTGTGATGTGGTTCACTTGAGCCATAGATTTGCTTTCATTTTGGACTCATGCCCTATATTAAAAGAGATGAGCTACATAGAAAAAATCATATATATCAAGGTTGGTCTCACAAAACCTAGGCTAAGATCATTCATCTCTAGCTAGGTCCCAATGGGGGCAGTGCTTGATCCCAGCACTAGCATTTCTGTCTTTGTGTGTAGCCTTGAGATGATATCCTTGCAATGGTCACTTGACATCTACTCGTATGGAAACGGATTGGCTACTCCCCTGCCACTGGCTAATGGCGGGTGGTCGGTGCTCTATAGCCTCCACAATGATGTATGTGTTTCATCCATTCTATCCATCTATTTTTCTAGATCATTCGATAGTACGAGATTAAAAATGAGGTATATCCCAATCTCAAGTTTACCACATTACAGGAAACAATGTTGAATAAATGCCGATCATTAAAATCTTTTTGTGGCCATAAAAGTTTTGGATGTAGCCAATCTATCTTTTCCCTTCATCTGGATTTATATGACCTAACCAACAGATTGGATGTCAAATAAACAGCGGGCCTAAGGAGGATTTTAATAGTAGATATCCAGGCACTATTGTTTTCCCCTAGTATGGTTCACCTGAGATTTATATCCTCTAATTTTAGGAATCAAGCCCTAAAATGATCAGCAAAAATGGACGAAACACGTACATCATGGTGGGTCCACAGAGCACCAACCACCAACCATCGGGCTGGTGACAGGGGAGTAGCCAATCCGTTTCCTACTCGTATATCTGCTCTTCAAGCCACGAGACTAACCCAAAAACAAGACAAATCCAAGGTTCTGAGTATGCCAGAGCCAAACATCTCTCCTTTTCAGGACCATTACATATGCAAACACCTTCTCAGTATTTAATGTCCTGGGGTTCAAGGGCTCTGCCTATCAGGTGGCCAGGATCAAGAAGACCTTATGTCCATTGATCAGCATATCCCATCATCCACCATGCCCTAAAGATAAGCTGGTCCACTCATCATGTCGGCCACATAAATACATTTAAAATGGAGTCATTTACATCTTTTCAAACGTCTATTTTCTATTCAAGTGTTAGCCCATCTGGTGAGGGGACCGGCCTTATCGTCTCACCCATCCATGGATTTTACAGCTACTCTTGTAACCAGAAGTGGTGGGTCACATGTCATCTGTCAGCTACCACATACATTGTACAATCCTACAAAATAATGACGGATTACACCAACGATTTCATCTCATTATTATAGTACGCGGTAGTAATATCTACAGTGTCCTGCGCCACGCAACTCCATACAAGTGTCCTTTGAGTGATCCCAGCCGTTGATCTGACGGACACCATCTAACCATCGGATCTTTGATCTTTTGCTTTGAATCGACACGTTGCTTCATTTTTTTCTTCTCATTCATCTATTTTTAGGCCACTGTTAAAAAAGAGTCAGGATCAACAGTCTGGATCACTCGCCAGTGGGTCCCATCTGGTGCTATAACACAAGAGACAAGTCACGTGGGACAGAATGCTTTGATTTCATCCGTACGATATTGAAAATATCTGATCTGGCTGTTGAGGCCAGCCTGGCCCACCACGTACCGTACAAGTGCTTCAGCGAATCGATGAGATGATACACATGCAACTGAAAATGACGCGACGAAATCAAATCAAACAAGCTTTTCCCCCCTGACCATCCAGATTTACCTTTTTCTAAATTCCAAATTTACCCTTAGGCCACCAAACGGTCCAGAGGATATGATACGGTACAGCGAGAAAAACATGAATATGGTAGAGCTATCTTGTTGCAGTACATGTCGCCAGGTTATGTGTCAATCTCGACCGTCCATGTGGTTGGCCCTATATGGATGAAAAATAATTCAAGAAATGCATGAAACGAATGATACTATACATTCGAATAGTAACCTTCTAAGCAACGTTAGTGAAAAAAAGCAGTTTATGGTCGATATCGAGTGCCCAAAAACCGGGGATAAGTGATGGTTACGATCATCTCATAAGATCAAAATTATGAAATGTAGGCCATCCATAATGAGACTCACTAGATAGACGGTCCCGATTGGATTTTCGCCTGGCCACGTGCACTGTAGATAGATAACCCTGCCCTATACTGGTTCTTCCATCTCCGCTGTTTCATCTTCCACAGTCAAACCATGGAAACGGATTGGCTACTCCCCCTGCCACCAGCCAATGGCTGGTGGTCGGTGCTCTGTGGGCCCCACCATGATGTATTTGTTTCATCCATGCCCTCCATATATTTTTATAGATAATTTTATGGTATTACACTAAAAATTAGATATATCTCAATCTCAAGTGGACCCCGTTATAGGAAACAGTTTTGAATGAGTGTCGTCGACCATTAAAAACTTTTTGAGGGCCATAAAAGTTTTGGATCAAGATGATCTTTATTTTTTCCCTTCATCTGTGTCTGTATGACATAATTAACAGATTGGATGTCAAATAAACATTACACTGGGTCTTCGGATGATTTTAATGGTGGATATCCAATCATTATTGTATTTCTGTGGTGTGGTCCACCTGAGATTTATATCCCTCTCGTTCTTTGAAATGGAGCCATAAAATTATCTTTAAAAACAGATGAACGGAATCGATGAAACACATACATCATGGTGGGGCCCACATAGCACCGGCCACCGGCCACCGGGCTGGTGGCAGGGGGAGTAGCCAATCCTTTCCCCCAAACCATTTGTTATTTTTCTTCTGTAGGTCCACGTGCACACCAAGATGGGAGCACGTGTGAAAAGTGAGTGTTAAATCCAACCCGTACATCAGGTGGGTCCCATCACGTAGATGGCTTATCAATAAATTCGGGAAGATCATTTCATCAGGTGGCGAGATATGTGTGAAAAAAAAAAAAAAAAAAACTGAAAGGTTTAGAAAAACTTGCCAATGGTCCACACTCAACATGCCCGTGCAGAGACGAATAATGATCTAATGAACCTGATTTTTTGGGATAATCAACAACTTGGTGGGGCTTACATGATGGACGGCTAGGATGTCCCAGAAAATGTCTGTAAGTTTGGCATGGCCACTTCAACCCAAAAACAATATTTGGGATGAATACTCTTCCCAAGATCTGCCGATGTTTTCAGAAATCCACACGCGGCTAGCGACGATATCTCAAACAGGCGTGAGATCCGTGCCTTCCATGAATGGGATACGCTGATTAGATGTTCTGCCCTGAAGCGGGCCACAATTTTTTCCTAGCCATTCATTTGATTTGTACTGGCCCACCTGACGATCGAAACGGAAAGATGTAAGCTGTGTGGCCCACCTGATGAAATCTCAGATCTTGCATGTATGGATGGCAGGGCTCCACACGCCTATTCTACAGTACTTCATATTGACTAATATAACCCTAGTCAATGCACAGATATTCATCTATGTCCACAAAACATGAAACATGAGGAAAATCTCCCTCGTGGAGGCCGGTTCCTCAGCAACATTTGTATAATAAGCTTATTATACAATTATGCCTCTGGTATGCGTGACATCCACTCCATCCATCATATGTTTTCCCTCATTTTGACCTTCGATCCCAAAAATAGGATGATCCAAAACTTAGATCGCCCACACCATCTAAAATCACTCATAAATTATCTAAAATCACATGGAATGACCCACTTGAGTTATGGAATTTCATTAATTTTATGAGATCCATCCATCCTCGTGGGGTTCATGTTATGAATGGATTGGATGTCATATGATAAACACGGTGGGGCCAACACACAATCTAGAAGGTTTTAAAGGTCCACATTCCCATCTAAACTATCACCTGTGGTGTGAACCACCTGTGTTTTGGATCGGTCTGAGGTCTGGAATATTCCATGTGCTCTAAAGGGCGCACCTTATGAATGGAGTGGATGTGGACCCTACACAATTAGTTGTAGAATAAGCTTATTCTACAAATACTGTAGAGGAACCGGCCTCCCCCGCATGAGGAAAATGATGCAGGTTGACGCCTTTCACTGAAATGTGAGAAGGAAGCGCCCTGATTAGCGGCTTACGGCAAGGCTATCTTATAACCAACTAAGACAGCTCATAACATGTCAGTGGGCCCCATTCAAATGGTCTCTTTTCATTTTGTATTTATTTAAATTTAGTGCTTGGTTGGGTCCCACTATATCAATGGCCACCAAAGCTCCAATTATGATCACGGCCCATTTCCAAGGTAGTCCCATATGTTTGTTATGGGTTGATACAGGCCGGTTCTTGTAAAATATACAATTTTCAGGCACTGGAATCTGAAATTTTAATGGAAGTGCGTTCCGGTGACAGTGCCCTGTGGGGCCACATGTAACTGTCCATCCGATCTACCCTGTCCATTAGATAAAGCTTTTGATATTAGGCCATTAAAAAAATCGGCTTAATGGAAATTCAGGTGGGCCACATTACATCGTTAAAATAGTGACACAAAATTATTATGATTTTAACTACCTTTTAAGCCTATAAGACTTATGTCATACATAATCAAACAAGTTCAGGTTCAACTGTTTGTAGAATGTTGGAAGAGCATTTTTTTTTAATTTTTTTTTTCTGAATTTCACTCCTGAAAAGTAGGCTTCTAGGATTTGAAAGGGTTTTTCTTATATAAGTTTAGACATGATTTCAAAAGGGATTTTTTTTTTCTTCGAGGTAAGGATTAAGCCTCAGGACTTTCTTAAAAAGTGTTTAAAAGTTTTCTTTTTAAGGTGTTCAAGGTGAGAAGATTTTTTAATAGTGTTGATGCAGAAATCTGGTTAGCCACTTTTAGACTTTCGTGTACCTACATAAGGAACGGACAAGGAAGACATTGGCTCGTGCAGGAGACCCTCCGATGGTTAAGTCAGGAAAGGGATCTGGGTCTATTCGAGTATTGAAGGTTTAGGGCTGAAGATAGTGCGTACCTTTCACCATTAGAGGTATCTCTATTTATAGTCTGGGAGAGGCGGTAGCGTAGATGAGATCTCTTTATTTAGTAGGTGTGTATTGTAGAGGGATTTGGATCCCGAATGCGTGACGAATCTTCCGAGATCCTCGGCGAAGATCTCGAGACCCCGAGTGTGTCGCGGATATCATCCAAAGACCTCGGACGGATCTCTATCGCAATAGATTTCCCGGGTCTTCGGCTAAGATCTCGGGTGGATATGGTTGGACCTTGATGGGAGGCGGGCTGAGCCGACCTGAAGTATCCCGACCTGGGGCATGCCGACCTGGGTCATGCCAGCCTAGGTCATACCGTCCTGGTTCATGCCGACCTAGGTGATGCCGACCTGGGTGATGCTGACCTAGGTAATGCCGACTTGGTTGAGACCGACCTGGGTAACGCCAACTCAGTTGAGACCGACCTGGGTAATGCTGACCTGCGTAATGCTGACATGTCACCTTAGTCGAATTCTGGAATCGATGGAAGTAGTGCTCTTTTAGGTGTTTGGGCAGGTCGGTAGGTGTTCCGACCTGGTGATGGGATGCCAAGCTCGATCTTACTTCTTGCTTGGGTTTAGAGTAGAGGATCGAACTTGCTGGCGTGTCCAACCAGGCGAAGTGTGCAAGGTCCCAACCTGACCTTTCATCATTGGTCGACCTATTTTCCCTACAACAAATAGTATATGCAATGATGAAGGATTTTTCTTTTAAGCCTGGATTCAAATGAAAATTTGTTGTATTATTGCGAAAAGTTCTCTATATTTGGTTGTTTGTAATCTTTCCTTACTATAGTAGATTATTTCTTCATGGGATTATCCGTGGACATATCCTAAGTAGTAAACTATGTATACTGTGTCCTTTTGTAGTTTATAGTTAAGTTGTTTATTATTATTATTATTATTATTATTATTATTATTATTATTTATTGTACTCGATTCTTGCATATTCTATGTCATTAAAATTAAATGATGTTTAATTTTTGTAGCGTGTTGTTTGATCAATGCTTTTAATCGCATCACACAAAAAACTACTGTGAGGGAAATTTCAACCAACAAAACCTTCCACACTATATATGGGGCACACCATGTCGTGCGTATGCCATTTAATCTATTCTCCAGGTGCACCCACTAGGTTAAATGGGCACAAAATATAGGCATTTCCAAAACTAAAGTGGACCACTACGTGGATTTAAAGGTCTTAAGCATGATTTTAGTTTGTTCTCTATATTGTGGTGTTGGGGAATCAGAAAAGCAAACTCCAAATTCGAATTAAACAATAAAAAGATAAACGCAAACAAGCACCATAAAAACACACGAATTTTACGTGAAAAACCTTCGTGAAAAAAATCATAGCACAAAAAACAACAACAGAATCTACTATGAAAGCAACATTACGAGAGATGGATCGACTTAGACCGATGCGAAAACCTTCAAAAAACCCTAGCCTCCCCTTAGAAACTCTTTAGAAATGTTTAACCCTCTTAATTAATACCCTAATCCCACAATTACACTTATATATATATATATATATATATATATATATATATATATATATATATATATATATCATAAGATTTGGAATAGGAAACTAATCGTGTAATTATACAGAACTGCACGCCCTTTGTTGATCTAAGCATTGATCGATCGAGCTTCACATGTTCGAGTGATCGAACATGCTCAAAAGTGTCAAGCGAGTAAACTAGGAAAGTCACAGAATTTCAATCAATCGATTAGTCTGGCCAATCGATCGAGGATTCCTATTTCAGAACAAATTGAAGACGTCAAATCGACAATCTCCACCATGGCTTCAATCATCATGATCCATAGCTCCAAGCTCCATCTCTAATCGCCTCTATCATAACTTCACTATCGCCGTCACTTTTTGTACACACTCTGTCTTCATTAAACTTTTCCCATACCCATAGAAATTGAACAAAATCGGAACTTCTCTGCGGGAAGCACCTTCGTAAGTATATATGTTGGATTCATGCTCGTGTGAATCTTCTTGAGATAGCCATATGATTTTTCTGAGATAGCCATATTTGGATGCGGTTAGAACATCACTACCATCCACCTCGTCAATAAATTCCACTGTGTTGGCCTCCTTCGACGCTTCATATGATTTTTCTCCTTATGGGCTTTAGGATTTCAACGTTCCTTCTCCATATGCTCGTCTCCCACAATTCTAGCACTTAATCTTTCCCTTTCTTTTAGACTTGGACCGTGAAAGAGAGTTCTCATTCTCCTGCTCAGAATTCCTTTTCCTAGCTACCAAAGCATCAGTAGAGGAACCACCGCCATTGTCCTTTTTTTTTTTTTTTTCTCAACTGCTTCGAATGAAAAGTTGAGCTAATAGTTTTGATGTTTATGATCTCCTTGCCATGACATATAGTGTCTACGAAGCTATCGTAAGACTCTGCAAAAGAGTTCAAAAGAATTAGTGCGTGGTCTTCCTCGCCAATCTTCACTTTCACACTCATCAATTTGCAAAGTATCTGATTAAACACGCTGATGTGATCATTAAGATCAAACTCCTGCGCCAGCTTCAAGTCATAGAACTACTTCAAATACAAACGATTTGACAATAATTTTGTCATGTACAAGCTTTCTAACTTAGCTCAAAGCGTCGTGGTGGTCTTTTAATCTAAGACATTATATAAGACCTCGTCGGACAAGCATAATTGAATCGAGGTTTTTGCTCTTTCATCAATCTCTTCTCAATCTTTGTCCTTTATAGTTTCAAGACACTTCACTATACCAAGGAGAGCCTATTGTAATCCTTGATGAACTAGAACGTCTTTCATCTTCGCCTTCCATTGTTTGAAATTTTTTTTACCGGTGAACTTCTCCGTTTCATACTTCACATTTGATGCTTTCAGCGACATGTTTCAAATTCAAACTCGAACCCCAGCGTTAGCTCTGATACCACTTGTTGGGGAATCCAGAAGTGAACTCTGTATTCGAATCAAACAATATAAAGATAAATGCAAACAAGCATTACAGAGAACACGTGACTTTTATATGGAAAACCCTCGCGGGAAAAAACCATAGCACAAAGCAGCAACAAAATCCACTATGAAAGCAATATTAGAAGAGATGGATCGACTTAGACCAATACGAAAACCTTTAGAAAACCTCAGCATCTGTATAAGTATCTTTGTCTCCACTATTCCTTCTCAACTGCTTCGATTGAATGACTGAGATGACGTCCAAGGTATACTTACCATAACATAGAATATCCACCAGATACTCGTAGGACTCTGCAAGAGACGTAAACAAAATTAAGACTTTGTCTTCTTCATCAATCTTTATCTCCACACTTGTCAACTTGTAAATTAGTTTGTTAAAGACGTTAATGTGCTTAGAGAGATCTGACCCTTCCGTCATCCTCAAAGTATAAAATGTTAGAACTGTCTCTTCAGATATAGACGATTGGTGAACGACTTTGTCATGTAGATGCTCTCTAATTTCTCCCATAAACCTGCAGTAGTCGTCTCATCAATGACATTATAAATGACTTCTTCGACCAAGCACAATTGAATTGTGTCAATCGCTTTCTGATGAAGTTCGTTCTCATTATATTCCTTCATAGATTCCGTACGTTTCCCTTTTCCTAATGAGTGTATATTGTAGCCCTTGCTGAACTAGGAGGGCTTTCATCTTCAATCTCCATAGTTTAAAGTTGTGTTTTACCTGTGAAATTCTCTATCTCAAACTTCACATTCGATCCCATTGATGCTATGTTTTCATATTCAATTTGAAAACCTAACGTACTTTTTGATATCACTTGTGGGGCGCTTAAATCCCTTAATGGGCGTGGAAGTAACCTCAGATATAATGCAAACAAGCAATATAGAACAAAAAATCCAAGTAAATATAGAGAACACGAAGATTTTATGTGGAAAATATGGAAAAGGCTACGACACAAAGTGACGATCAATCCACTATAATAAAAAAGTTATAAGAGATGAAACAACTTACCTCAGAAAACCTACCTTTCCCTTTAAACCTTGAAAAATTTGTGATAGCCTCTACAATGTCTTTGGCATTATCTTAATTGCATTTATGAACGTATTTATACCACTGTATAGAATTGGAAAACAAAATCTGCACTGATGCAGAGCGGGTCGCAGACAGTTTCATGGCCAAGATGGATTAGAAAAGGCCCGGTCGACAATAGAAGTGATCCGGACCGTCGGACCTTAGATTGGGCGTATCTCGCAATCCGGAATGAGTTATCTGACGTAAAATATATGATTTTGGGGTAGAACGAGCTACTTTAGCCAACCAACCCTGGGTTGCGATGCCCGAAATTGCGAAAAACCCCTGGATCAACGGTCGTTTCCCTGCTTTAATTTCATTTTTACTATAAATAGTAAGTTTTAGTTTGATTATAACTCTTCATCCGTCGGGCTTTAGGAGTTGCGCCCAATGTGAAAAGAGCTTAGAATAATTAGGAGAACGGTTTGGTGAAGCCAAATAGGACACTTACTATTTTTGGCCGAAAACCTTGCGCACTAGTAGACATCACAACCATCTATAAATAGTAAGTTTACTATTTATAGTAAGTTGCGAATTCTAGGAGTTTTAGTTGTAGTTTGATTCTGATTTCTTTCCCATTGCTTGGTATCCCTATTTAAAGGGTTGTGAACTCGTTTTTATTAATCAATTAATCAGTTTCGAATTTATTAGAATTTATTTCTATTTTTTGCTTTCTTTCCTCATGGATTCGAGAAGTCTCTGTGAGGAATCCAGAGAAGCTCCGTGGATACGGAGTATTTATCCTCATCACGTTCATCCCTGTGTCATGCACTTACAAAAAAAACTTAGTGCCTGTTCTGTTAACTCAAGTAGACATTTGGTTGACCAAAAATTTCACAGATTGCTTCGGTCAATCGGACTGAACCTTCGATTGACCGAACACATCACAACGTGCAACAATTGACGAAATGTACCTCCCATCTAAATTGAACTTGACCGGTCCAAATCAATTTTAGCGAGTTGCATTGCATACAACTTACTTAAATCACTAACCAATGGGCAATTTAATTAGGTTCTCTCTCACCTGTGCATGCACCTGCACCCACTCACGCACCGACAAGCGGGGCTATATAGGATGTTGAGTTGTAGACATCAGTCTGGTCAACATGTCCAGACTTTAAAAAGCTCACCACAGTATCACGGAAAATAGAGTAAACGATCTTATCGTAATATTTTTAAAATCCTAGCAAATTTTAAAATATCACATTTTTATCATAATATAATCATGATATTAATTGAAAAAAAAATCTTAATATATATTTAAAAATTAAATTGTTTATTAATTTATATTAAATACTTTTAATATTTTAATTTCACTTAGATTTTCCCAATAATACACAGAGAAAACCTCAAAATCTGAAAATCTCTCAGAAATTTCTATGCTTTGAAATTGCCACGTACAAGATTTGTTATTATGGTAGACAGAAGGTCACGTGCATGTTTGTTTGTATCCCATGAAAGTGGTTTGTTCTCAACCTTAGCAAATTTAAGGTTTTTATTTTTTATTTTATTTTATTTTTTTAAAGGTTGCTCACACAAACCACTTGTAAAAGAAGTGGCTGCATATGACTTACGGTCCAAATTTCTCAACCGACAGTTGCCGGTATATTTGTCAGCACCTACCAAACTTGCAATCAACCGTTGGGGAAAGAAAGAAAGCAAACAATCAATGGCTGCAAATGAATAGAAAAGAGGGTACTTGTTGTAGCTCTCACATGCATAAACCGATTTATCTTCCCTTTTTCTTAAGTTTGCTACATTTTCTTCTCCCCTCTTTAGTAATTTCAGTAGAAAAAGGAGACTGGACGAGACGTAGAAAGGAAGCATCCCATCCACGAACGCGACTTAGCTACCATCCTGGTCCCAGCGATGTGGGTGGACCCTGACCATGGGCCTACACCATAGATGTCTGCGTTGTTGATGCGGATAATGGATAGTTTCATGGTCAAGATGGATTATAAAAGGCCTGGTCAATGACAGAAGTGATCTATACCGTTAGAACTTAAAATAGACATATCTCGCAAATCAGAATGAGCTATTGGACGCACCATATATGATTTTGGGTAGGACGAGCTAGTTTAACCACTCAACCTGGCTATGCCGGGCTGCCTACGCCGAATTTGCGAAATATCATAATATCGACGGTCAAATTCCTATTTTAATTTCATTTTTATCGGTATAACTCTTCATCCGTTTGGCTTTATGAGTTGGCACCTAACATAAAAATTGATTAGAATAATTAAGAGAATAAGGTGGTGAAGCCAAATAAGACACCTACAACCATGCGCACTAGTAGAAATCACATCCGTATATAAATAATAAGTTTACTATTTACAGTAAGTTGTGAATTCTAAAAGTTTTAGTTCATGTGTGAGTAAAAAAAAAAAAAGTTTAACTCCAAAACTTCTTCCATGACTTAGTACCCTATTTAAAGGGGTGTAAAACAAATTTTCTAGAATTTTAGTGATTCACAATTTTAAAACTTTTTATGGGGTATAAAAGTTTTGGATCATGGAATTGATTCGAAGATTTTAACCATATGTTTCTGCCCATTAAGTTTGCGCCACTAAACATTTTCCTTTTAACAGTTCATTTTGATGGATGCTTATGATCGCCTGTCCATTGATTTGACAGTGCAGCTTACCAAGAACCTAATTTTCACAAGAAATTATATTTGTGGTGTGGCCCACATTTTGTACGGATGAGAGGTACAACATAAGTGACAAGCAGGTGGAAAAGACGAGCTGCACGTGAAGTGTCACGTACATGAGAGGCGAGACACACAAGGACTCGAATTTCCTGCAATCCTTGTGACATGGAGCACGTGCAACAGAAGCTATAAGGGCCACCGTCTAACATCCGCTCCGTCTATCATCTTCTTCGAATAATGTCAGCATGTGAAACCAAAAAATTACAGATCCAAAAGTTAAGTGGGCCACACCACAAAAAACACCGGAGACAAACCCCATCATTGAACCTTACTGGCCCACCATGATGTTCATCCAATCCATTCATGACTTGATTCCCATACGGATGAATAAAGCTATATATTAACCCAATCTAAAACTTATTATGTGGGCCAGTAAGGTTTCAATGGTGAGAGTTCAGTCCCCACCGTTTGTTCTACTGTGGACCACCTGAGGTTTTGGATTTTCGGACGCGGATTTCCTGGAAAGCCTTTCTCAGGAAGTTCCTGCGCTGGAAGCCTACGTGGGGCCCAGCGTGATGTTTGCGAAAAATCCACCCCGTCCATCCGTTTGGTGAGATCATTTTAGGGTATGGGTGCAAAAATGAGCCGGATCTGATACTCAAGTCGGCTGAAAACGTGAGGATTGAATATCCACAGTTAAAACATTCATGGGGCTACAGAGGTTTTGAATCAGGATAATATCTGTGTTTTCAGTTCATCCCAACAGGAATGATGTTATGAACGGTATCGACCCTAGGAAGGTTTCAACGGTAGGAATTTCCTTACCTACCTTTTCCTTTAGTGCGGCCCACTTGAGTCGTGTATCCTGATCTTTTTTGTCTCCATTCCCTAAAATGAGCTAGCTCACAAAATGGATGAACGGATTAGATTTCTCAAAAAAAAAAAAAAAAATCATCACGGTATGCCCTACGTTTTGGCTACTGACCCTTCCACTTGCCAGTGGCCAGTGGTCAGTGATCTTTGGCCCCTGATGTATGTGTTTCATCCATGCCGTCCACCCATTCTTCCATATCATTTTATTGTATGAGCCCAAAAATGAGGTTGATCCAAATCTCAAATAGACTGCACAGTATTGATTGAACGCCCACCGTCAAAAACTTCTTAGGGCCACAAAAGTTTTGGATCAACCTGAAATATTTTTTCGTTCGTCCAAGTCTTCATGACCTAATCAACAGCGTAGATGTCAAATAACCATTACAGGAGGACTAGGAGCTTTTCAATGGTGGACATTCAATCACCACTGTTTTCCCATAGTGTTGTCCACTTGAGATTTAGATCCACCTCATTTTTTGGTCAAGCCTTAAAATTATCTTTCAAAATGTATGAACCGCGTGGATGGATAAAACACATACACCATGGTGGGTCCACATAACACCGACCACTAGCCACCTGGCTGGTGGCAGCGTCACTAGTCAAACCGCGTCCAATAACATGATCCGGTACAAGCAATGAACGTAGCGAAAGTCACGTAACATGAGGTGGCAGAACCGATAGACAGACTGGATGTTATACAGACATGGTCGTGGGCTCCACCATCTTTTCCCAACCCGCGCTCCTGTAACATGTGATGCCGGAAACCGGCGTTTTACAAAAGGTAGCATGCACGATTTTCAAGTCCTCAAAGTCAGTCCCCATACAAAAGTATAATCATAAACAACTTTAAAAGAGGAATGGTGCGTGTGTGTATGTGTGTGTGGTGCTTTTGTAACAGAGAAGCCTCTCCTCGGAGTAAGAGATTCGTTTCTATTAACGTTTATGCACTCACGGGACATGTGCCAGCTTTTAGCCTCATGAAATGGTTGGCTTTGGTGGGCCACTCATCATTCACCCAACTTGCATATGGCTTGCTAAAATGGATGCATGCTAGTAAGGTTTTCAGACCCAAAATGGACAGAGAATACACGTCTGAGAGGAATACTAATTGGGAAACCGGTTTTGTGGACTTGTCAGGATCAAATGTCTCACGCAAGTAATATTCCTTTATTCGTAAACGATCTCTACAATTGTTTAAAAACTAGGATAGACTCGATCAAAACCTGAGTCAACTCAGAAAGAAACTCAGTGAAAGTCTGAAACCATTAGATGATCTATCATTTATATTTAAAGTATTAAATATTACCCAAAAAAAGAGCCAGACATGTGAGTTTTTGAGGAACTCAGTCAAGTTGAGTTGAGTTGACTCGACCGGACTCGGTTTGCAGTCGAGTTTCTAAGCCATGATCTTCACCATCAGGTAGTCATCCAATCAGTAGCTTTTTCTATGATGGGCCATAAAACTATGCTAAAGGAATGAATGGGTCCGTTAAGGTTACCGTGGAAGATCATGACAAATCATTCTCCCCGGGAGCTCTAGTGACGGAGATGATAAAGATTACACGTTGTGGTCCTCCATTTCATCTCATTTTCTCCTTTTGGACCTACAAATTAGTTAGGGCTTGCTTGGTATGTGGGATTAAATGGTTGTATTAGATGGAATTAACACCATTATTATATAATGATTGCATCTTTGGAAATACCATGTTATTTTGGCTATCCAATCCACATGGTTGGGATAAAATTCTTGCCATGAGAAAAATACTGGATTAAGCTAAACAACCTTAGGTGGACCATAGAACCAAATTCACAATATACACATACATAACTAGAATGTCACATGTAAAGGATGTATATGGATGGACGGCATGGATAAAACACATGCATCGATGTGGGCTCATGTGTAATGGATTTCAAAATCTATTGAAAAATAATTTCACGGGGGACCAAATGCAATTCCATCTCACGGAATTCCAACCCTTAACATCCTCCCCAAGCATCAAATGTAATTTTCACATGACCAAATGCAATTCCATCCTACCTAATTCCATCTAAGCCCAGGTACCAAAAATGTCCTTGACAAGATCCAACATAGAAAAGACATGAGAGGAGAATGAGAGAATACTTATTGTTTTAATGAGAAATCATTTTGAGGTATATTGTTCATCCAGCTAGCGGATCCGTGGAGTGTGATCATCAGAAGTGTATGTGTCGTTCATCTAGCCAACTCTATTGTGGATTTGTGTAAATCTATATGCATATATAAAAAGAATCATATAAATCTATGTTGTAGTTTGTATCTTTACTCGATTTTTTTTATATTTGGATATTAATTAATTTCTTTTTTATTTCAATATTATTATGTTTGGTCCACAGAATATTGTCCTAATTGAGCAATTGCAGGCCATCAATGGCCATACATAATTTCCAACAGTAGCTTCCTTTTCTACTTTGGACGGCTTACCAGTCATGAGTGGAGTTCTGGCCCCACAGCTTTTGAATAGAATGACTTGGGAACCTTCAGATGTGGGTTTCATTCATTTGTATTATGTTGGGGGGCTTCGCCTGTTTCCCAATCGCTTAGGAGTGGGCGTTCATCTCAATAAATGATATATGGTAAGTTGGACAGTGTATCTTGACCGTCCATCCTATTGGGTCCTAATCATGGATCACCAAACATTGAAAATCATGTCCACGGGGCTATCCTAGTAATTGAAACAGTCACGTTGACGTAGGGAAGGACATGATGAGGTCGATCACCGTTTTCCTTGGGGAATAACTACTCCGAATCCATGGAGCTTTTTGGACTCCTCACATAGCTTCTTCGAATTTACAACGGATAAAAATAAAAATAATTTTTAATAAATTCAAAATAAATTGATTGATGATTAAAAATTATAATTTACAGGCCTTTAAATAATGAGCTCAAACCTAGGACGAAATTTTAGATTCAAACACCTTAAAACCGTGACTTTCTTTACTATTTATAGATGGTCTCCATTCCAACTAGACTTCTTGATTTTGGGTTAAAAATAGAAAGTGTCGAATTTAACCAAACCACATTGTTTTCCTAGCTTTTAAAAGCCCTTTTCATATAGGGCATGACTCATACCATTCAAATTATCAAAAGTTATAGTCCAACTAAAACTTATTATTCATAGTAAAAATGAAAATAAAATGGACTTCTGGTCGTTGATATGATGGAATCTTGCAAATTAGGCATGAGCGACCCGACATTGCCAGTTGGTTGGCTAAAGTAGCTTATCCTATACCAAAATCATATATGATATTGTATTGAAAAACTCATCCTGGTTTGTGAGATACGAAACGGCCGGATCATTTTTATCTCTGATCAGACCTTTTTTGGTCCATCTTTGCCATGAAAGTTTCATTGACTCACTCTACATCACATCTTTAACCGAACTGACAAATCGAACATAATTAACAGTCAAAATTCAACAAATTAAAGAAACTGATGGTTAGGATTGACTTTTTACCATGGGGCATCTACAGACAAGACCCATGAGATGGACGGTCAAGATCTATGTAACATATTAGATATTGCGCCACGTCTAATCATGATTTAGTGGGGTGGATAATGGTGGACAATTATTATATTTAGTATTTCACATTATTTTTTAAAAGGTCAACCCAACGTTCTCTAAGCTTACACGTCGCTTTCATGTAAGTTTTCTTGTGTATTTGTTTTTTCTTCAATATTTATTTCCTCGTAAACATAAGTGGGACAGTTTTTATTTATTTATTTATTTATATTTATATTTATATTTTCCTATCGTTTAGCTCATGTTTCTTTTCCCAAGTCAATGCTTTCTCATACCATTCTCCGACCGTGCATGCACAAAATAACAAGGGCATGATCAAGGCCCACCTAGGACATGAGCCACGTGGAGTTGTTAAACGTTTGCATCCTCAAGCTAACTTGTATGTCTTCTGCCTTTTGTATTATTGCAGCCGTCCCTTTTGTTTTCTTTTCATTAATTTTTATGTGTTCTCTTTTGGAGCATGGTACTTGTCTGTGAATGATGCCCCCATGGGAGCTGCTTTGGAGGGATGCTTCGTTGTTTTCGTATGGCTTTGGTTGTGAGCTTTTTGCAGTGGAGAGAGAAGGAGATAGGATATAGGTATGGGTCTACATTGACGTGGATGATCTAATCATTCATCTGGACCGCTCATTAGGTCAAATCCACTCATTACTATCAGAGGATCCTGACCTATAAAATGTAGGATTACTCTCTTTTTTATAATATATATATATATATATATATATATATATATGTTTCAAGGTTTAAAACCAAACCCGTATGTGTCGCCTCAATCCATATCAGACTGAAACAGCCGGGTATGGGTGACAGTATATGTGGCGAAGAACATGTTAATTAATACACCCATTTCAAACCTTGATTAGTTTTCCATCTTAAGATGGTTATGGTTACCCGATCAAAGAGAAAACTTGATATTCTCGCATGGTGTACATGGATACAAACAACTATAGTTGAACTTTCCAAATTATGGGTCCTAGTTAACTCTATCATCAACCAAAGATTAGACTAATTTGATTATTGAACCGTTGGATTGGTTGTCATTTATTGGACAGTTAAGAATGAAAAATAATTAATGGTCTCAAATATATGTAGTTTTTATGTGCTCTTACTTTATGTGGATGAACATGTGATTTCTATATTAATATCGTAATAATGATATGGTTTGATTAATATATTGGAATAATCAATAATTTGATTTACTGTTTTGATGCAACTTATATGCGTAATTACTAATTGGACATGAATTTAATGATATATTGATATTATTGGATAGTATGTGACTGTTTTGATGCAAATATGAAAATTGGAATGATCTATACAATGCATGATTCACAACTACTTTGTTATGATTGTGCATCCATCATTATATGCACAACACGTGCTGAATTCATTGGGGACCTCTCTAGATGGTATACCTAGTAGAATTGTAATTACTGATTGCTCACTATATTAGTAGAAGCCCATTCGAGGAATAGATGCAGATCTCGTCCATGACTACTAAAATGGTAGAAGCCTATTTGAGGAATAGATGCGGGTCTCGCCCATGCCTACCAAAATGGTTGAAGCCTGCCAAGGGACAGATGCAGGTTGACAGGTTTACAACTTAAGCAAGTGGTTGATTCCCACTTAATGCATTCATGCATTGCGCAACATTTGCATTTTAATTTATATTGTATATGATTGTTATTGCTCTATTTTAAATTGATGAGAAAAACTATGTTGGGACTTCTCACTAACCTAGGCAGCTTACCTTGTATTAATGTAAAACTGTACATATGTGACTGAGGATGGGCCAGTGACTCAAGAACAGAAGAACGTGGTCGAGCCAGAAAAGGACCCATAGGACACGTGACCCTACTTGACAGTGGAAGAAGCTGATGCTTTGGACCAGCCATGAATTTTATCTCTAATTTTCATTTGATGTTCTTAGGATATTATTGTTTATTTGGATTCTGTTGGACGTGATTTAATTTACTGATTGGAATGACTAATTAACGTTTAGCTACTTAAGACCCCAAATGAGAGGATTCTTAGTTGAATTAATAATAAATTATGAAAATGAATGGTTGATCTTTAACACATGGAATGTGGCTAGGTATTAATGGAACTTAAATATTATATAAGTACTATTGGGGGACGTAAGGAAGTAACCTTGAGTTAAAATAAAATAATAAGATATCAAATAAACCAAGCACACAGAGAACATAAAGTTTTTACTTGAAAAAATTTTTCGTAGAAAAAAACAATGGCACAAGACGACAATAAATTCACTATGATAAACAATGTTACAAAAGATTGAAGAACTTAATGATCTAAGAATTAACCCTAAAAAATATACAAAATCCTAACTTTGTTCTCCAATTTGTTTACAAAAGCACTAAAACATTTTCTCTATGCCCTTAAATAGAGTTAAAATCGAATTATGAATTAAAAACTGTAATTCTGTAAAATTGTACAAGTCGGTTGATGGGAGCTTTAATCAGATCGAGTGTCATTGACAACCCATCAATGGAATCGAAGCCATCTTTGATCGGATTGATTTGGACCCAAAACTGTCCGGCGAGCAAATTAAAACAAAAAATGAGAGTTAATCGATGGAATCGAGTGGACTGCCGATGAGATTGATAGTAGTTCGATGGGATTGAGTGGTTTGTCGATGCCATCGACAGATCACCCAATTATAGAAAGATTGAACACATATGACAACAAGTACTTCTAGTTGTGTGGTTTCAGGTAAACGTATTGCTTAAACCATGTATACTTAGTGTAGTACTAGTCATGACATGAATCTTGAGTCTATAATACACGCTAGGTACCTGAAATTAATCTGGACTGTGACACAAGTTGCTCAATCAGGTTCTAAGTTTCAGTGTGTTTAGCATCATACTCCACTAGAGTATCAAATGACTCGTGAAAATGAATACATATCTACTGTGGATATTCAATTGATTCATTGGTATTGATTATTGAAGAATTCTTTTATTAACAAAAGAGGAGGTCAGAATCTTTTTCTTAAGAAAAGCATTAGAGGGTGCATTGATAAAGAGATCACCATCTTTTATAATATAAAGGATGCATTAATAAAGTGAAGACAACGCTGTCTTTTTCTTAAGAAAAGTATTGAGTTCACAATGCAAGAAGAATCTCAAAAAGTAAAAAAATAAAAATGATATTATTGGTGAAAGTCTTAAAAAATATGCTTACAAAGCGTAAACTCTAAATAAATAGTTTTCTTAAAATATTAAATTTGCAAATTTACAAAAAATATTAACAACTTTTAAAAATAACTTAAACTGTTCACATGAATCAAACAAGGATTAACAACTTCTAAAACAACTTAAACTGCTCACATGAATCAAACGAGGACTCTAAGCCCAGCCAGAGTTCTTCAAACTCTAAAAATCAACGAAATTGTAATTTACTAAAAATAATAATTTTTGAGCTAAAACTCAAATTTAAATTTAAACACATCAAACGATCTGTCTTTAGAAAACCATCAAAATGTGACTGCTTCAGGACCAACTTAAACTAGATATGCATTATTTCATACAGTACACAGCACCATCTCTACCATCCAATCAATGACACCCGTTTGGATTTTCAAAAGCCAAAAGATCATGTTGGTCGACTGTTCCTGACCATCTGATCCAGTCAGACATAATCTATGAAAAGATTTGTCATAAAATAAATAATTACATAAGAGAGGCTCACATCCAACCCTTTGATGATAAGTTACCATCTACCTAGCAGATAGTTTTCAACATGTCATGTGCATATGAAATCCAACCCCTGCAATAGATTGGCCCCACCTTGAGGATCACCTTGTGTAAAAATCAGCCCATCTACTCATCAATCAGAAATTCTTGTATTCGGTTCTTTATTGGCAGCTATACATTATTTTACATGGTGTGGGCCATCTGATGAGTGGATAAGGTTGATTTTCGGTTAAGGTGATTCTAATGGTGGGGCTAACCTATTAGACGGAGTGGATGCGAGAATTTCTCAATAAATAAATTAATCAATACAGGTTCATGTTCTCAGTGCTGCCTTGTGGATGGCGTGATCTTATAAGTCATGTTTTATTTATGATGGTTGACATTTGACTCTTGGATTTGATTATGAACCATTAAAACTTTACATTTTCTTACAACCCTTCCAACCAGTCTTTCTTAAGATGGCCCTCTACAATAAAATTCAGACTAGGAACCCTTTATATAATCACCTCAGAGGCGATCTAGGGGTTGGAACCCATCCCTACGTTACCAGGGGCCATCGTAATGCGTGGATTTTATCCACACCGTCCATCCATTTTGCCCAACTGTGATGCTTATTTGCCATCCAACCTATTCATCAGGTTATATAAACATTGCGTGTGTTTTATTCATTTTTGCCAATTTATATATTTTAGGGCATGAGCCACGGTTGAAGTATACCTAAAACGCAAGTAGACCACATTATGAGAAATAACGGGATTGAAGGCCTACCAGTGATAGCTTCCTTGAGGGCCATAAAAGTTTCTTATCAAACTGATGTTTATGTTTTCCCTTGATCTAGGTCTGCGTGACCTTATAACCAAGGTGTATGGCGAATAAATATTATGGTTGGTGGGCTGTAGCAAAGTTTCTAAGGTGGATATCATTATTTTTATTATTTAATGTGGTGCGGAGTACTTGAGCTTTGGATATATAATTTTTAGCTCATGCGAACGTATGAACACATAGATAAAACACGGAAACGGATTGGCTACTCCCCCTGCCACCAGCCAATGGCTAGTGGTCAGTGCTCTGTGGGCCATACCATGATGTTTGTGTTTCATCCATGCCGTCCATCTATTTTTCTAGATCATTTTATGGAATAATAAAAAAAAATGAGGTATATCCCAATCTCAAGTAGAGCACATTACAGGAAATTGTGTTGAATGAACGTTTATCGTTAAAAACTTTTTTGTGGCCATAAAAGTTTTGGATCAAGCTGATCTTTGTTCTTTTCCCTTCATCTGGGTTCGTATGACCTAATCAACAGATTGGATATCAAATAAACATTACAGTGGGCTTAGGATGATTTTAATGGTGGATATCCAATCTCTATTGTTTTCCTATGATTTATATACCGCTCATTTTATGGATCTGTAAAAATAGATGAACGGATGGTGGGCCCACAGAGCACCGACCACCAGCCAGGGGACTGGTGGGAGGGGGAGTAGCCAATCCGTTTCCATAGAACACATATATCATGGTGAGCCCCATAGAGTACGGTCACTAGAGATATCCGTGGTCACGGTCACTACCCAATCCGTTTTCTTTTAGGAGGGGACCAAGCAAGACACGGATCCCCTTGTCATCCCCGATAGGAGGCGGGAGTCACGTAAAATGGTGGTCCCGCGACGTACACCGTCTGTTGAGTACAGGTTGATGTGGACAAATGAGTTGGACAGGTGGCATACAAGCAGCTCAAATTAAAACCGTGGAGATCATGGGTCCCACTATATATGGGACAGAAACCAACAACCACGCTGAAATTTGTCCTCAATGGTTGATTGGTGGAAATCTGTACGGTTAAAATGGGAAACAATTAAACGGTCTGGATTCAATAAACAAATGTCCACTGATCAAAGCCCAAGATGATTGACACAGTTGGATCCGAGGTTTATGACCTATCTACAGTGGAATCCACTATTCGGACGGTTTAGGATTGACATGGATGCCATGTCTAAAATTTATTAAGTGCACACGTATGAACCATCACACTCTGCCAGAGTATCAAATAACTACCTCATGGCAGTAAATCCCCTCCAACCAGAAGATCCCTACCAGAGGCCTTTATGAGCTGATCCAGATAAGTGGACGACTAGAGGTGTAAGTGGGCTGCACTGCTTGGGTCTGGTCGAGTTGGCCGGCTTTGCCAATTGGGCTTTTTTGGGTGAGGGTCAATGCCCATGGGCCTTATTGCTGTGGGCTGAATCTGGGCTTATATTTGCCCAAACGCCCACCCAGGCCCTACTGTATTCAACATTAGTGGGTTGAGTGTGTTTGGGCCTAGTGAATCAAATTCTGAGCTGAAACTGCAGAAACTAAAAAACAAACCAAGCTCCACTTGCAGATGCTCATCAACTCTGTATGGTTGTAATTCAAAGATAATGTGAAATAACCATTATCATCAGTTCATTTAGATATACATGAAAATAACTATCTGATGTCTTCTTTCTGTCTTACCAGATATATGAGAAGAAACATACCAAAGAAAACTCTCCCTCTGAGAGGAACCATCTCTATGTCTGTGCTTTTCTATTAGAGATAAGGATTAAGAGATAACTGAAGATCCACAAAATTACCCAGTTAGTCGCAACTCTTATGGTTTGTTATTACTTCTCTCCTTTTAGATTGGTATCCTGTAGATATGGGCCAAGCTATATATACAATACATACCTAGCATTTAGGTTCTTATACTGCATTCATCTTAACAAATATCCAAGATTTCCAAACTCCAAAGAGGAAAACCATTTCTTTGGCAATTGTAGCAAAGAACTTATCACCCAAGAACATAAACCAATGTGGTGCAATTCTTTATTTATTTATATTATTTTTTATTTTTTTTTTCTTTCTTTTCCCCATCTTATAGCTGAAAATGCCTGTACTGCAAATAGTGGTACAAGCGCCTATATGTGATTATTTCTCTTTATAGAATGCCATAACTTAGAGATCAAGAAACCATTAGTAAAGGCATGTTTGGATATGCGGAATCCTTGGAATCCAAATGAAAAGAAAGGAAACAATAATAATTTGTACATTTTGGTGATCCAAGCTGTTGAACATGATTTTGGCATCAAATAAGAATATAGAGCACAAAATGTGGACACAAAAAAAAAAAAATGAGTAACGATTTTTTTCATTAACATAGATAAAGAAGGGATTCAATTTTCAGGGGTTTTGTGTCAATAGTAAGTGGGAATCTCAGATATGTTAAGCAATGCTGCATCATATCTTGTGTTAGGAAACACTTATTGTAGATAAGACTAATGATTGTTTAGTATAATCCACTTATTCAAATATCTAATATTATCTTGTCAAGGGAATTTATTTTATTTTCCTTTGAATTCAATTCCACGCGTCCATCAATATTCAAGCATCAGAGAGTATTTTGTCACGCTTATTATGTTCTTGTAGCCTATGGAGGTTAGTGTAGATATTTGCATGCATTTGAGTTTGGTATTGAAGTAAATTGCAATTTTTTGTCTCATAAAAAAGGTTCTTATAGCATTTATATTCAAGGACTAGGCTCCAAATTACAATCATGTTACTTTCAAGTTGTACTTTAAAGGCATGTAACTGCAATGTGAGAGCTACATCTTGTCTTGAAGATCAGGAATCTTCATCTTGGTAACTGCAATCCTGAATTTTCCAGTTTGATCTTTGGACATATTTTGTTCTTTTTTATTCGTTCGAAAATAGTTTTGATTCTATCGAAAAAAATTTGAAAAATCAAGTTAGTTCTTTGAGCATTTTTGGACAATTTTGATTCAATCAACAGTTTAGTCAATTTAATCGACGGTTCAAACAATAGTCTGCGCAACTTCTGTGTAAGTGTGCGGTTTTGTTTCTAATTCTATAACCATATTATGTAATTCGGGTTATTACAGAATTAGGGTTATTCTAAGAGAATAAAACATTGTTCTAGAAGAACTATAATTTTAAGAAGGGAATTGCACTAGTAAAAATGGGGTTTCAAATATCTAAGTTGTCCATCTTTTGTATTTTTTGATTCATAGTGGATCATTTGTTGCTTGGTACCATAGGTTTTTTCCGCAAAAGTTTTTCTATGTGAAATCATTGTGTTCTTTATCCATGCTTGAATTTTCCTTTCCTATGCTTGTTTGATTCACATTTGGGCGACGCTTCCGCGCCCAATAATTCAACCATTCAAACGCACCCATTGTTCATTTCCTACAACTTCCATTCCATATTCTAACATACAAGGGAATTGACTATATATGCATTACCTATAAATTCTCAACCTTATTATTGTTACAACTGTACAACTCATCCAAGCATCATGATCACTTCCCTCTATGGGTGAGAGTCTAGACTGTAGGGCCAAGGCTTAGTACTCCTAAACTTATCCCAAGGGCTATGAAGTAGGGATGAATGTGATGAGGTCGATCACCGTCTTTCTCAAGAATAACTACTTCGAAGCCACGAAGCTTCTCTGGACTCCTCAGATAGACTTCTCAAATCCACAAGGAAAAAGCAATGAAAATAGAAATTAAATTCTATAAAATTCACAATTTGATTGATAGATGAAATAAATGAGTTCACACCCCTTTAAATAGGGATATTAAACCATGGGACAAGTTTCAGAATCAAACTACAACTAAAACTCTTAGAAATTGTGACTTACTATTTATAGATGGTTGTGATGTCCACTAGTGCGCATGGTTTTCGGCCAAAAATAGTAAGTGTCCTATTTGGACTAACCATGATGTTCTTCTAATTATTCTAAGCACTTTTCATGTTGGGCACAACTCTTAAAGCCCAATGACGAAGATTTATACTCAAACTAAAACGTACTATAAATAAAACGAAACTAAAATGGGATTTCAACTGTTGATCTAATGGTATTTCACAAATTCAGCGTGGGGAACCTGGCATATCAGGGTTGGGTGGCTAAAGTAGCTCGTCCTACCCCAAAATCATTATGGTATGTCCGACAGCTCATTCTAGTTTGCAAGATACATTTGTTTTAAGTTCTGACAGTTCAGATCACTTCCACTTCCAATTGGGCCTTTTCTGATCCATCTTAGCCATGAAATTGTCTGTGACCCGCTCTACATCAAGTTGGACTAGGGCTTGAAACCTAGACTTGGTGTCTAGGCTGGCCCAAGCTAGGGCCAATGATGAATGGCCCAGCTTGGCCCATGGTTCGACTGAAGGTTACAGTCAACATGTATGTACAGCTTCATGGCACTTACAATTCAGATTGATATTCTACTACCAAAGCCATTTATACAATGAGATTTATTGGAGATGGAGGGAATACTAAAAAAATATTTGGCTGTAAGAAGGGAAAACAAGAATATCAGCTTGATCGAAAACTTACCCAAGAAGTTTTCAATGTTAAGTGTTCAATATAATAGTTTCCTATGGTGTGATATACTTGATTTGTCTTATTTTTGGGCTCATGCCCTAAAACGTTCCGTAAAAATGGATGGACGGCATGGATAAAACACATATATCATGGTGGGGTAACAGAGGTTTGACACCAACTGGTTGACTGGTGTTATGGTCACCTGCCAAACTGTGTTCCTATTTATTTTGGTGCGGGCGCTCGAGCTTTAGATCCACCTCACATTTAGGCCGGTATATAGCGAAGTCTAGACTGTGTGTGTGGATGACCTATACGGCTGTACATGAACCGAGTTAGCTCGGTTAGCTCGCTTGACCCGACTCGAAAAAGCCCGATTTGATTCGGTTCGAAATTGAGTTCGAGCCGAGTCGAGCTGATTTTTTTTGCTCGAAAAAATTTCGAACCAAATTCGAGCTTGACTGAGTTCAACTCGACTTGGATTGAACCCAACTCGAATTGAACTCGGATTGAACCACTTTGGTGACTCAATTACTATGATATTAATGTTGCTCACCAAGTGTTTAATGAAATGACTCAACAAAGTGTCGGCTACTGACAAAGAAGGTATGTATATGAAACCAATACTTTTTTTCTTGATTTTGATCTTGCTTACAAGGTGTTTGATGAAATACATACCTATAAAACAACAACATACAGTGAGAATTTAAAGTTGCAATCCATGTGTTTGTGAAGATGCTGCACAGGCGAACTCGGCTTGAACTGGCCTGAGCTACTGACCGAACCAAGCTGAGCTAGCCAGTCAAGCTCGAGGACCGAGCTGAGTTCGAAGCTGGGGTCAGCTAGTGGCCGAGCCGAGTTGAGCTGTGCCAAGTTCGACTCGGTTCGACTCGTGTACATGGCACAACTCGACTCGGTCCAACTCGTGTACACCTCTGATTGACCTACCCACGCTCCGACTCTTGGATCCGAAAACCCACGAACGTACATATTACGAAAACCTCGGGTCGGGTATCATGTACCTTCCCGATGCTTGGAGACCCGGACTACTCAAAAGGCCCGTCCAACGAAGCGCGGGATCGAAAGACGAACCTTCCGGAACAACGCACTAAAAATCTCCGCTACCTGAAATCGTCCTCCTCTCTCAACCCAACTCCCTCTCATACATCAAGATCTCAGAGCAACCAACGGCAGAGAAACGAAGATGGGGATAATCAAGAGCAGCTTCTCGTTCATGGCGGGGACCCTGTGCGGCATCTACATCGCTCAGAACTACAACGTCCCCAACATCAAGAAACTCGCAAACACCGCCCTCTTCCTGGCCAAGCACATCGAAGAATCCTACCGCAAGCCCAAGAAGAAAGGCGACGACGACTGATCAGCTCTTGGAATCTTCTAGAAGCGCCAGGTCCTTCGCTCTTCCTCTTTTTTTTATTCTATAAATGCAAAGGACGAAGGTCGGAGTCGGAACGGATTTCGGCACTCCCTCACAACGCCATTAAAAAAATAATAATCTTGCATATGATTTTATTGATGGTGAACAGAGCTCCCTGATCTAAATTGTTCATTCGGGTTTCTTGGAGCGTGTTTGGATGCATCATCGAATTGAATTATGATATGTTTTGAGGTACTAGACTCCAGATTGCAATTACGTTGCTTTTGGGTTGGAGTTGAAAGAAACGTAACTGCAACTTATGGGCTGGTTCAATGTTTTGATTTAGGAATCTGAGGAAATGCGGCTGTTTTTTGTCATTTCATCTTGATTATACTGAATATTCACTTCAGTTAGCTTGACCATCCAAACGCTACCTTATCATTTTTATTTTTATTTTCCTTGAGAAAGAGTTTAAAGTTTGTTGAGGACAATGGAGAATTGGGTGCGTCTTACTCTTGAAGAAGATGTTGTGGTTGTTATTTAAGAAAGTTTCTATACTTCTATTGCATAGAGTTTGTAATGATAACCATTGACTACATAGATGGTGTTTTTGATGCGCGCTCTGTGTATGTTCTATGGACCCACCGTACCACACATGTGGCTAGCTCGTGTGGCGATCAGGACAGTAGATATGTTGGGTCATCATGTCTATGCACGATAGCCTGAAAAACATACTACTGGAACAGGTCATTACAGGGCAGCCGGATCATTTATCATAAAGAGGATGGGCTTCAAGAGAAGGATTTGGAGTAGCAGAAAATCCTAACCATTTGATCATTTTGATGTTTGCCGATGAACTTAGAATGTTGATCACTTTAACTCTAGTTTATGTTAACCATTCATTTGCAGCCTACTGATCAGGTATTGTAGTCCGACCACATTGATCTGTTGGGCTATCACTTATCCAAACAATGTTCCACTAGATCAATGTCCTGATTAATGCACGCATGCATGATTTGTCTCTGAATAGGATTTTGGTCCGTACTTCTTGGAAATCCATGAAGCATCAACATCATGGTAAAATCCTCTTTTGTCATATCTGCATTGGCAATCCGAATGGCCCCTTGTCAATTTATGCCTTGTCCTTTTGTTACGAGATGGAGCCTGCCCCTTCATAGTACATGTTTAATAAAATTTGGGGAGAATTTGGCCAAGAAGAAGGGGCCCCAAACGTGGTATGGGAATGTGTACATGGTACACAGGCATTAGCAGATCATTTTGTTATGCGGTACTGGAGCGTGTGCATGTTACACAACTTCCTCCAATTCTCTGTACTCTAGGGGAGGATTTATGCTCTCATGGCCATTCCCAAGTCCAGATACAGGGTTGTGTTAGGTTGGCAGCCAGCACGAAACTTTTGCCATAACTTTCGTCATGAATATGGAAGGGCAGAACGGGATTCATTTAGCCGACCCCAATTAATTGGGATAAGGCTTAGATGATGATGATGACAACAACGATGATGTTTTAATCTATGTCCTAGATGATTAATGTTATTGTAAATCATGTGTACATAGTATTATATGTTATATTCCTGATATTAGAAAAAACACGGCATGAATAGACATTCTAAATAAAAATCTAAATTACAACTCAATCAACAAATTGTGTAATTTCGGATGGGTAAAAATAGGAATACAGTGAACCATATTTTGGTTTGCGCGATTCAGAGTGGAAAACATAGGGAAGTTGGTGATTTAGGTAACATCAGCATGGACCTTCTATCCAAATGTCACCACCGCTTCAAATTGCAATTCAAACTCTTGTTCCTCCTCCTGCTCGGCCTTTTTTTTTTTTTTTGAAGTGTAATAGAAATTTTATTCTAAAAAGAAAAAAGAAAAAGAGAGGCATTAAGATGGCAGAGCAGCTACAACCCAGAAGAGAAAAAATTACAACCTTTCAAAGCATCTATACAAGAGGCACATTGTACTACATGAAACTTTGCCTACCAGAGACTCACTCTACCCAATTGCTCTCATTCCGAAAGCACTCACGATTCCTCCCTCCCCAAATTGCAGAAAGGCAGCCAGCAAACATAGTCCAAGAAATATTTAAATTCCTAAGGAACCCGTTCCACACCTGATGCAGGAAGGAACAGTGGATGAAGTGATCGATTGATTCGGTGCTTTCCATACACAGCCATTTATATTGCTAGATTATGTATGGTACACATGACACATGTATATGATGTGCCCAACCAGGCATCCTGCAGGGCCGTTGATTGGCCTTTGAACAAACAATAGTTCGATTAGACTATTTTTGCCATCAAATGGACGGACCTTTTTCTTGCTATTTTTTGTTTTCATTTGTGTGCCACAACTTAAAGGCTTGGGATTGTCTAAATATTGTGATTTTGGACCATGTGCCACTCATTAATGGAAACACCAACCATTCATATACATATTGGAAATACCAAATGAACGGTTCGGATCGCTTCTAGGATGCCACATGCAGAAATGACATGGAGGCATGAAATTGCTATGCCTTATATGTACCAAATCCGTCATCACACCTCCTAAATTTTACTTCATGCACAAATCACAAATCCTCTGCATTTTGAAGGGGTGAAATACTTGGCTATCTTTGTGCATCTGATCACTGCGTGTCTGCATGGGTGCAAATGAGGGTCCTTGTATTACCTGTGCATAAACATGGATGTTGCATGATGAGGCACGAATTGTACACATGAATACACCAATTTTTCTTTATGTAAAAATTCACAAATGCATAGAAACAAAACATGTTCTTGCCCTTTTGCATGGACAATTTGACTTTTAAAATGAGTGACAGTTAGTCAATGCATGTGATACAGTCATCAACATACTGTGAGGCACTATTTACAGGATGAAATCTTGGATTTTTGTGGAACAATAATGAAGCATGTTGAATTCTGAATATTCCATATCTGTTGCATAATAATGCTGTGTCATGCTTTCAGCAGAGGTTTCTTTGGACTGTGATTTGATTCCAAGAAGGGCAACCTTAAAGTCGAAGCTGCTGATATGAGGAACAAACAGAAGGGATCTTGGTTTAGAGCATAAATTTTCGGATGGCTCACCTTTCACATCAGTTACCTAATGGATTGCATCATTCCATCCATTTTCTTTAACTGAATTTTCATATCAGATGTGTCTGGGGTATGCTGTAAATTGTAATGTTTTAGATTGCCAATTGGGTGATGGACTCACTTTTGAACCTTGGTGATTTTGTTGGTGCGGTTGATTATTCAACACATACATGGGTGAATTTCATGTAGGCCCAAGGCCCCCTGAGACTACAATTTACTATTTTTGGAAGATTAGATGTGCTGATTTTGAGATATGGTTGCCAATTTTGGTGATTTTCTAAAGATTTTTTGAATTATTTTCTATATTTACTTTTACTATTTTTAGGTCATTACAAATTGACCAAATCTTTGTAGATAGAGTTGTTTCTATCATAGATAGGCTATGTTGTTTTGAAAGCATTTCAATAGTTGGAAAATCTTTATCAAAATTATTCACAAGGATTTTAGGGTGTCTTTTATGGTTTATAAAAGAAGTTGATCTAGGAGGTAGAACGCATTTCGTTTTCTAATTATTTCTTTCAAGGTTTATTTATGTATTTGTAAGAAGTGAAGAAGTTTCTATTTCAATAAAGTTGTTCATCCCTCTCTTTTCCAATACTCTTGTGGATATGTTATTTGTCCATTCTTATGATTCGGGTATTAAGATCTTACTTATTCAATAATTGGATTGCATCAATGAGGTTTTAGAGCAGGTTATCGCTAACAGATTTCGACTCTACATCATTTCCTAATTGCTTTGAAGGGCGTTACACAAGAAGAGTTTGCATAGGTAATCAAACTGATCCACTCAAAAAGCGGGTAAATCAACTCATGCATATAGTAGGCGGTTTCACTGATCAAGTGAGGGAACTTTGACATGGAGGGAATTTGAAGAAGTTGGAGCACTTGGACATGTAGGGAAAGGTTCCCACCATGGTCCTATCTAACAATGGGAGGCCCCTCCTACTGAAGACTTCTTTCGGATGCTTTTGGTGGGGCAACTGGGACATTGTTCTTTTGAATATCCTTTACATCAGTCTGCAATAAAAGTAGATTTGGCTCAAGAAAGATAGTATGTTGAAGATACTCCATAACATATGCAAACAGAAGTAAAGCATGATACATAATTAGAGTATCAAGAATATGCATATCATGATGGGGCACAACCTATTTAAGATGTAGTAGATGACTATGGAGATAGTATGGAGAAGATGGTTATACAACATACAATGTTATCGACACCTCAGGTGATTATGAAGGGCAATGGTTGTGCCACAATTTCTTCTACACCACCTGCACATTTGGTGGTGAGATGTCCACCAATTTGATAAATGGGAATCAATGAGAACCTTTTCTCATAAGAGGTGGACAGTTTAAAATTTTAAGAACATACGCATTCATGCTCAGACTAGATCTGTTGATTTAAGAAAAGGGATGAAGTTTTCATTAACTACTAGTGCTTAACTTCCTTTTCCATTGGATGAAAGTACTGGATAATATGTGGTGCAATGTGGTCCTAAATGTCTATGGATGCCTGTCACGCTTTGTTAGGGAGATCATGGTCATGGGATCAAGATATGGTGCATTTAACTCAGCTAACACATTCATTCATCAAAGATGGTTTTAATATTGTGCTGCCCCCAATGAAATAAATTTCAATACCCAAATTTGGTTAAAAGGATTAGCATAAATCATTTAGTGTAGAAAAGATTTAAGAAGAAATCAAGAAGAGTGACATTTTTTGAATCTTAGTTGGTAAAGAATAAACGAAACAGTAAGGTGTTCCACCTATGTTGAAGCTCCATGAATGTGAAGACTTAGTGCTCGAAGCACTCCTAGATGGAGTTTGTCTTAACATTGGGTGTCAGTTTTAAGTCAATCGAATCTTGCATATTACTGAACGAGTTTAGTTGAATATGCTGAACTTTGTCGGCGGGCCACAAAGTTGCTATAAAAGGGGCAGGCATGCCAACATGTTGCATTCCTTCATTTTAAACTCATCGTTTGGAGGCTATCTCCTTGCAGAGGGTTATGGGGGATCTAGGGTGAGAGAAATGGTAGGTGCTTTTGTTACATCCCGAAATTTAGGTATACCCGAGTAGGGTTATTCTGCATCCGGATCCCAAGTTTGTGACTTTTAATAGATCGATATTCATTGTAATCCACATAATTCCATCACATTTAATAGATATTTAGAGCCATCTAAAAGGAAAATACTGCTGAAATAATACTCACTAATATAATGTTCACTAAATTTAACTCTCTTGATAGTCTTTTTTTTTTTTCTTTACATCGAAATTTGGAATTCAAACTAAACTTAAAGAACAAAATCGAATTGGAATTCAAACTAAACCTAAACTGCTGAAAAAGGAAAAACTAGTAATAGAGGCCCACCTGCTCATAGTATTCCAGTTTAGCACCTGTGGATTTTGTAATTGGGTGAGCATAACAGCCTAGTAGGATAATTTCTTACCCAAAATTTGAATTGTTCAGGTTATATCAAAATTTTATAAACAGGAGAGAAAAATATGGAGAATAAAAAAAAAGAAAATGAATTTAAGCACCGGAATCGTAAATATGCTATGCATCTGATGCTTTCCATGAATTCTAATAAACAATATCCGTCATCTCTTATAACATCGTACCCAAGTGGATAGCCACATTGCATTAATGCTCACGCATCGGTACCTCGTGGTGAGAGACCTCTGACGTATGTTCGCGCATACAATTGTACTCATATGCGTAGACAAAGGCGGTGTTCAAATTATCTCCGATATTATCGAAATATCTCTAATATTATCTTTATTTCCAACTCAGCGATACCGATAACACTGGTAGCGATACCGATAACACTAGTAGTATAAAAAATTCCATGTATTAGCAATGTATCGCTACGTATTGCCAACATATCAATATTGCTAATGTAATCGCCAATCTTTTCAACTATGTAAATTCTAGGTGTCGCTTGTATTGACAATGCATCAATATTGCCAATGTGTCGCCAATATTTTCGACTATGTAAATTCTAGGTAATGCTTGTATCATAAGTGTATCATCGACGATATTTCAATAGTAAATTTTTATTTCAATTTTTTTTCACGAGCACATGAGTGTATGTAGTGTTCAATTTGTCATTGATAATATTGATAAGATCTCGATATTATCGATATCGCAACATGGGCGATATTGAGACCATAATCTTTGATTTCATTTCCAACTGTTGATGATTTCTTGGTGAAATATCATGCATTGTTGATATTTTGTAATATTAATGGATGATTGGATGAAAGGTTGGATGGGATTGTTGGACTGATTTCTTACAACAACACATGCTTTTAAATAGGCCGGATGGGATGGTTGGACTCGATATTATGTATGCATTCTTTTTGCATTTTTTTTTTTCTAAATATGCAAATATGTCCATTTTAACATCTCCTGAGGTTTCGCTGAAAATTCTACCAATTTTCCATGTTTCCCCGCATTTCTAGTTATCAGCGATATTATCGGCGATATCGATACTGTTTCCGTATTCCTGGCCGGTGAAACTTGTAGCGATACCGATACTTCAAACACTGCACAAAAGAGACTGTAAAGGATTCAGTGGGTTCTAGGGTCTTTCGCCCAAGGGACATGATCGGCCTACTTGTTGGCTTTAGGGTCTTTCACCCAAGGGACTATCACCCCACTTGCTTATAGTACGCCCAATATATCAATCTCGATGCTCAATGAATGCTAGATATGCATGTAAGATGAATCATTGCTTCACAATCGAAAATTCTTAATATAAACATGAAGTTATCATAGACTTATTCTCATACTTTCGCTACTATTAAATTAATATTCCTAATTTATTATAAAATCAATAATTACTTAACTGAATTATCAAAATCTCAATAATACAATAATTCTAGATATAATTTCATTAAAACTTTAATAATTAAAATTCTTATATACAATATTTTTAATTTACTATTCTTAAATTCAGGAGTTGTTGAGATTTGATAATGTGTAAGAAATTTTATTTTAACTTCTAACTCTGATTAAATATAATAATAAATCTTATTATTATTATCATAAAAAAATTATTAAATAATAATTTAAATTTAAATTAAATTATAATCTTATATTATTATCATAAAAAAATTATTATTATTCATTAAATTCTAGAATTTAGAATTTAGTTAAATTATAATCTAAACTCAAAATTTAACAAATTGATATAACCCAAGCATTTCCACAATTAATGAGTTAATTCATATTTTCATTTAACTTTTGGCAAAATTGATTTATATTAAAAAAATAATGTAAAAATTAAATTAAATTATAATTTATTAAATAAGTTCCAAAACTTATGAATTGGATTACTTTAATTGTTTTAACAAAATTAATTTAAATATTACTTTTCTAAAAGTTTGGAACTAAAATCAAAATTTAAATTTAAAAATTAAATCAAATTATGCCTTCGATTATTTAGTAACGGAGTCATTTTATATTCTAAAGTAAACAAGATTCAATTTATTTATTTTTATAATGAATATTAAATTAGAATTATCCTATGAACCAAACTGATTTAATTCAGCAATTATTTTAAAATTTCAGCAATTAAACTAAATGATTAAAAAAAAAAAACTCAATTGAAAATGATCAGTCACATCAATAGTTACATAAGTAATCTCAAAACTAATTTAAGCAGTATTATTATTAAATTTTGGAATAAAATGGCATAAGTAATAAGCTGAAAATTTTAAAATTTAGGATGAGATCGCCTACCTGATTTGAAGCGCTGGACCAAACCTTATGCAGTACACACCCGACGTATACACTCGACGTGCATAATGTCTAAAATTGAGTCTTGACTGACTCACACCTATGAACTATGCACACACTGACTACTTTCTCTCCTTTCTTCTATGTCTTATAATTCTAAGGATGGACCCACACTCAAACTCCACTGGACGTATGCTTCCACTTCATGCCATAAGCTCATGTATAAACCCCTTTTTATAGTATTTATCCCATGCCATAAATTTTCATGTACGTGATTCACATGTGAAGCAAAATACAAATCCTAACTCTTACTACAAATGAAGTTTTTCTTCACGTGTGAAGAAGAAAAATAAATAAATAAATAAATTCTAAAACTCCTAACTTCAATGTCAATTTCAATACTACATTCAATGCCAACACTACATAAGCACATCTCATGTTGAGGTTCACGCTAATACCTCAATTCCTAGCTAAAATATTTTGCACATAAGTGTGTTATGTAGTTAGAATATCGTTCATTAGATGTATGCTTAGATGGTTCAAATCATGATTGGTTTAGATTTCTAAATAAGTAGTCCACATGGCATATTCAAACTCAGTAGTCCAGATGGTACTGTTCGTCACTGGATGGTTTTGATTGGTTGGACCATATATTGGAAAGTAAGCCAAGAACTGAACTCTTTGGACGGTTGTGATTAATGTGAGGATACATTGGCTAGTTGATGAAGGTGAGTACAATGAGATTTGAGTGGTCCAAATTAGTAGAGTGCATGGAGTTCTAGCATTATCTATGTCTCTCTAACGTAATCTCCATAAATAATTTTTTTTTTTTTTTTTAAAAACGGTGTAGGTTGTTGGACTTCCCATGTTTCTTCTAACGTTTTTTTTAAAAAAAAAAAAAAAAAAAACTTATATTTATATTAATTTATTTCTTCCCTTTTTTGCATGTATATTACATGTGTGTGCCATGAGAAAGGTGGATGCGGTGTGTGGTTTGGTTTGGTACATGCATGCATGGATGGATGGGTCAAAATTTATTGAGGTCATTACAGCTTTCGCAGTGTCGAGGGGTTGTCTCTTATGCATGGGATAATGTTGTTGATTGGGTAGGGGGTAAGGGGTGGTTGGACAAGTTGTTATTTTTCCTTTTGTTTTTGTAGCCTTTTTTTAGCGCTACCATAGTGCTCCTTCAATGAAAGTTTCCATTATCTTTAAAAAAGAAAAAAGAAAAGAAAAAAAAAGAAGAGGATGGATCTTGGAGGATGTGTGTGGATAATTGTGTGATCAACCGGATTATTATCAAGTAATGATTTTCTATTGTTTTTGGACGACGTACTGGACATGTTGCGCAGAGCAAAGATCTTTTCAAAAATTGAGCTCAAAGTGGATATCATCAGATTTGTATTCTGCCCGAGAGTGAGTGGAAGACCGTTTTTAAGATGCAAGATGAGTTGTAAGAGTTACTTGTGATGCAATACAGCCTTTCAAATGATACAGTACTTTCATGGGGTCCCTTTATAAGCAAGTTATTAGTTGTTTATTTCGATGATACACACACACACACACACACACACACACACAGTCCTAGTTCATTCGTTCACCTTAATAATTTACCGCAAAAGAATTTGATGTATTACAGAGGGAATCACTATATGTTTTTTTAATCACTTCAAATTTTTTATTTTTGAAGATTGAAATTTTTTTATTGAAGAATGCCAAAGGCAACAAAGAAAACACTAGAAGGAAAACAAAACAAAACAAAAACCTAAAACAAACCATCCAACTCGAAGCAGACTATACAACATGAACCTTGTCACCAAAAGAAGCTTGGGCAATTACAAGCTTAAAAAGGAAGAAAGAATACAACAATATGAGATCTGGAGACTAAGTGACTTATCCGTTACATCTCAAGAGATCAAATCCACCACCCTAGATATAGGAGAGGAGAGATTTTGAAAGCAACAACTGTTCTTTCTCTTTAGATAGGCCAAAGGATCGCCATGATAGCCAAAAGCCAGATAACTTTGAGATCTTTACCACTGCCACCATCATGCCACGCAAACAACCATTAAAGAAAGTGCTCATTCCTCAGCGATGATGTTGCATTTTTGAGTATATTGTTTCTGGAAAAGGAATCAAAATTCACTAAGAGAAAATCAAGGCCATTGTCCAATGGCCTAGACCATGAACCTTTTCGGAGGTCCATTCTTTCCACAGCTTACTGACGTTTTACCAGAGATTTGTTTGGAATTTTAGGACCGTTATCGGACCTGTTACTAGTTGCAGCATGGAGGGAAGTTCGAATGGATTCAAGTCGCGGACAAAAGTTTCAATACCATAAAAAAGAAGATAATTGAGCTTTTAGTACTTGCACTTCTGGACTTGAACAAAATCGTCGAGGTGGAAGGGGACACTTCAAATTTTGGTGTCTCTACAATGCTAAGTCAGGAGGGAAGACAATTATTTTCCTTAGAGAGAAGCTCAATGATACATGGAAAAACTACTCCGTGTGTGATTATGAGTTCTACACACTGGTCTAGGAGCTACGACATTGGAGACATCACTTGATCATCATGAATTTATTTTGTACGAAGACCATAAGGTGTTGAGATATCTCAACTACCAGAAGAAGTTGGTTGCTCATCTTGGAAAATGGACAGCTTTTCTACGGGAGTATACATTTTTATGTCACAAAGATGGAAGTTAAAGCAAAGTGGTGGATGCTTTGAGTTGGAGGGTGGTGCTCTTGGAGACACTCTCTTTGGAGGTTGTGGATTCTAAGCACTAATAGATAATAGAAGGGGTCCTCACCATTTCCAGCAAGGTGCTCAATAGATGGCTGAGACTTGTATGAATACGTCTTGCACGACAAATATTTATCCTTGGGTTCACGCTTGTGCATTCCTTAATGTACATTGCAGGAAGAGATCATATCTGAGCTACACGGAGGACTAGGTGGACACTTTGGAAGAGATTAAACTAGTAGTAGTTGGTGAAATGACAGAACAAGTTCCATTCTAAATGCATGTGGATTAGATACAACGAGTAATTGGACCCGTACCTCTACAGCTGCTATGATGCATCCATCTTGCTGAAGTTGAGTTCCCTCCAACTAGGGGGAATGATTTAGGTCCAAGGCCCATCATAAGGCTCAACATGTGCTGAATTTTTGGCTATTTGCTGCTAGTTTCTTGGTCTAAGTTTCAAAGGCTAGTATTACTATTTGGAAGACTGGAGGTGCTAATTTTGAAGATTTTATAAAGATTTTGGGGTTGATTTTCTGGATTAACTTTTACTATTTTTCTGAGGGCTAGTTTTAGGAGATAGAAAGCACTACATTTTTCTGAGTTTTGTGAGTTTTATTTTAATATTTATAGGAAGTGAAGAAGTTTCAATTTCAATACGGTTGTTTATCCCTCTCTATTATGATATTCGCGTAGGTGTATTCTTTGTCCATTCTTGATTTGGGTATCAAAGTCTCACTTATTTAATAATTGGATTGCACCAACATTTTATTTTATTTTACTTTAAAAAAAAAATATAATTCAATAAGTTTCTTATGTTGGAGGTTTTTTTTTTTTTTTTTTTTTTTTTTTTTTGTTTTTTTGTTTTTTTTTGTTTTTTGTTGTTAATGGGAGGTAACAAAACTTTTATTAAAAAACTATCATCAAAGGACTTAGAGGGGAACAACTACAAAGTAAAAGGAGAAGTTCAATTATAAACATCTATGGACTTTAAACAAGAAGCCCAATCCACAACATTCCTTATGTCGGGGTTTGGGGTTTCGTATAGTGATATCAAAACCTGTGCATATGGGTCTAAGAAAATAGTTTTAGGAGAAGCCTAACTAATATAAACTTCTGAATAAAATGCCTTAGACTGCAATATTCCATTATCTGTCCATGAAAATTTCCCACAGTAAATGAGATCACTAGTACATTAGTTACATTGTGCATTCAATTATATATTATACCTTTCTCAAAATAATCCCAACCATATGTTTTCATGCAATATTTCAGAGTACTTTGAGCAGGGAGACTTCTTCCCAACCACAGAACGGTCAATTGTTCATCCAGTTCACTGTTGTTGGAATGAATTTATGATGTGAAGTGGAAGTTTCCTTCACTTGACCCACATCTTTAGGACATTGATAACTTGGAAAATGAAGCCTCCTGTTCATAGTGCACATATATATATGAATTTAATTTTCATTTAAATCCCATGCATGAAGATTTAACTGCCTTGACGAGTAATGCATTCTAGATGCGAAGCATACTATAGTAATACAAAAGGCCACACGAGGACTATATTAGTACGTTTATCTTAGTACCAACTACGAACCGAATGATGATCTGCTTTCATTCTCTAGGTCCGTGCTTCAAATTCCTTCACAATGGATGAAGGCAATTCACCTGAAGTTAAACTAGACATTATCAGTAGAAAAGGGAGACTTGGAGGTTTTCCCTGCTTGCTTAAACGCCATTCATCAATATCTGCCATCTTATTGCGGTCCAAATCTGGGAACTTGTGCTCTGTTAAAATTGCCAGAATACTTCCAGCTTCACCGAGAAGATATGCTGCACCCCTGACTCTTTCTTCCCTCACTTCAATGCTGTTGCAAAAGCATTCCATGGATATCACTTGTGGCAGGTTGGTAAGGCAAGCGCCCAATATGTCAGCAATGGTTGTTTGTAACCATTTGAACAACTTGTCAACAGTCCCATGCTTGTCTTTGTAGTCCTGCAGAATAGTCTCACCAATCCTGTACATCGAATTGGCTGCCAATAACTTTGCAGGCCATTCAAGGTGTCCTGTCTCTCCGACGCTCCCATCTGTGAACGTCTCAACACTTTCCTTTCCTAGATCGGCAAGTTTTCGGATTATCTTTTCTGCTTGTTTTTCTTCAGTGACCAATTTGTGGAGATCCTTGTCAAGCCATTGATCATAAATATCAATGCCAAGCCAGACTATATCCGCTGCCTCCCTCATTCTACTCGACCCATTGGCATCCAGGTTCTCTTCTATACGCCTTACATACCTGAGGCCTTCATCTACGGCATGCCGTAATGATCTGATTATATTTTTGTCAATGTAGGGAAGTGCGATGGCGATGCTTGTGAGTGTAACCAGAGGCAGAGCCCAACAGTTTGGAGGCTTCTCTCCAATTGGTGGAACCTGGTCGCTATCAAACTCAGCCACGCCGTTGAAATCTCCTGATGAAGGTGGCTTCTTTAGAAGTTCAATCAGATGAGTAGGTTCATTCTTCTTGCCCCTCTCAATCCATCGCACCGTGTCTTGGCAGCCACGTTTCATGATCAGATGGACCAAGTTGTTCTCCCCTTCCAGATGCAATACAAAATCCTGCAGGCTTTGCGACTCTGATCTGTTGGATTCCAAATTCCTCCAATGCTGCTTGCGGCAGCAGGAGAAGAGTCTACAGAGCCAACTCACCGGCAGTATAGAAGCCAGGCAAACGAACTTGCAGATTAGTACTACTGCAGTTTGCATTCCGATACAGGCATCCAGAATTTGATTTTTTGAGACATGGAC
>JAJHSJ010000007.1:12298904-12365010 GCA_021015155.1 Magnolia officinalis
TGAACCAGCCCATAAGTTGCAGTTACGTTTCTTTCAACTCCAACCCAAAAGCAACCGTAATTGCAATCTGGAGTCTAGTACCTCAAAACATATCATAATTCAATTCGATGATGCATCCAAACACGCTCCAAGAAACCCGAATGAACAATTTAGATCAGGGAGCTCTGTTCACCATCAATAAAATCATATGCAAGATTATTATTTTTTTTAATGGCGTGTGAGGGAGTGCCGAAATCCGTTCCGACTCCGACCTTCGTCCTTTGCATTTATAGAATAAAAAAAGAGGAAGAGCGAAGGACCTGGCGCTTCTAGAAGATTCCAAGAGTGATCAGTCGTCGTCGCCTTTCTTCTTGGCTTGCGGTAGGATTCTTCGATGTGCTTGGCCAGGAAGAGGGCGGTGTTTGCGAGTTTCTTGATGTTGGGGACGTTGTAGTTCTGAGCGATGTAGATGCCGCACAGGGTCCCCGCCATGAACGAGAAGCTGCTCTTGATTATCCCCATCTTCGTTTCTCTGCCGTTGGTTGCTCTGAGATCTTGATGTATGAGAGGGAGTTGGGTTGAGAGAGGAGGACGATTTCAGGTAGCGGAGATTTTTAGTGCGTTGTTCCGGAAGGTTCGTCTTTCGATCCCGCGCTTCGTTGGACGGGCCTTTTGAGTAGTCCGGGTCTCCAAGCATCGGGAAGGTACATGATACCCGACCCGAGGTTTTCGTAATATGTACGTTCGTGGGTTTTCGGATCCAAGAGTCGGAACGTGGGTGGGTCAATCAGAGGTGTACACGAGTTGGACCGAGTCGAGTTGTGCCATGTACACGAGTCGAACTTGGCACAGCTCAACTCGGCTCGGCCACTAGCTGACCCCAGCTTGAACTCAGCTCGGTCCTCGAGCTTGACTGGCTAGCTCAGCTTGGTTCGGTCAGTAGCTCAGGCCAGTTCAAGCCGAGTTCGCCTGTACAGCATCTTCACAAACACATGAATTGCAACTTTAAATTCTCACTGTATGTTGTTGTTTTATAGGTATGTATTTCATCAAACACCTTGTAAGCAAGATCAAAATCAAGAAAAAAAGTATTGGTTTCATATACATACATTCTTTGTCACTAGCCGACACTTTGTTGAGTCATTTCATTAAACACTTGGTGAGCAACATTAATATCATAGTAATCAAGTCACCAAAGTGGTTCAATCCGAGTTCAATTCGAGTTGGGTTCAATCCAAGTCGAGTTGAACACAGTCAAGCTCGAATTTGGTTCGAAATTTTTTCGAGCAAAAAAAATCAACTTGACTCAGCTCGAACTCAATTTCGAACCGAATCAAATCAGGCTTTTTCGAGTCGGGTCAAGCGAGCTAACGAGCTAACTCGGTTCATGTACAGCCGTATAGGTCATCCACACACACAGTCTAGACTTCGCTATATACCGGCCTAAATGTGAGGTGGATCTAAAGCTCGAGCGCCCGCACCAAAATAAATAGGAACACAGTTGGCAGGTGACCATAACACCAGTCAACCAGTGGTGTCAAGCCTCTGTTACCCCACCATGATATATGTGTGTTTTATCCATGCCGTCCATCCATTTTTACGGAACGTTTTAGGGCATGAGCCCAAAAAATAAGACAAATCAAGTATATCACACCATAGGAAACTATTATATTGAACACTTAACATTGAAAACTTTGGGTAAGTTTTCGATCAAGCTGATATTCTTGTTTTCCCTTCTTACAGCCAAATATTTTTTTAGTATTCCCTCCATCTCCAATAAATCTCATTGTATAAATGGCTTTGTAGTAGAATATCAATTTGAATTGTAAGTGCCATGAAGCTGTACATACATGTTGACTGTAACCTTCAGTCGAACCATGGGCCAAGCTGGGCCATTCATCATTGGCCCTAGCTTGGGCCAGCCTAGACCACCAAGTCTAGGTTCAAGCCCTAGTCCAACTTGATGTAGAGCGGGTCACAGACAATTTCATGGCTAAGATGGATCAGAAAAGGCCCAATTGGAAGTGGAAGTGATCTGAACTGTCAGAACTTAAAACAAATGTATCTTGCAAACTAGAATGAGCTGTCGGACATACCATAATGATTTTGGGGTAGGACGAGCTACTTTAGCCACCCAACCCTGATATGCCAGGTTCCCCACGCTGAATTTGTGAAATACCATTAGATCAACAGTTGAAATCCCATTTTAGTTTCGTTTTATTTATAGTACGTTTTAGTTTGAGTATAAATCTTCGTCATTGGGCTTTAAGAGTTGTGCCCAACATGAAAAGTGCTTAGAATAATTAGAAGAACATCATGGTTAGTCCAAATAGGACACTTACTATTTTTGGCCGAAAACCATGCGCACTAGTGGACATCACAACCATCTATAAATAGTAAGTCACAATTTCTAAGAGTTTTAGTTGTAGTTTGATTCTGAAACTTGTCCCATGGTTTAATATCCCTATTTAAAGGGGTGTGAACTCATTTATTTCATCTATCAATCAAATTGCGAATTTTATAGAATTTAATTTCTATTTTCATTGCTTTTTCCTTGTGGATTTGAGAAGTCTATCTGAGGAGTCCAGAGAAGCTTCGTGGCTTCGAAGTAGTTATTCTTGAGAAAGACGGTGATCGACCTCATCACATTCATCCCTACTTCATAGCCCTTGGGATAAGTTTAGGAGTACTAAGTCTTGGCCCTACAGTCTAGACTCACCCATAGAGGGAAGTGATCATGATGCTTGGATGAGTTGTACAGTTGTAACAATAATAAGGTTGAGAATTTATAGGTAATGCATATATAGTCAATTCCCTTGTATGTTAGAATATGGAATGGAAGTTGTAGGAAATGAACAATGGGTGCGTTTGAATGGTTGAATTATTGGGCGCGGAAGCGTCGCCCCAAATGTGAATCAAACAAGCATAGGAAAGGAAAATTCAAGCATGGATAAAGAACACAATGATTTCACATAGAAAAACTTTTGCGGAAAAAACCTATGGTACCAAGCAACAAATGATCCACTATGAATCAAAAAATACAAAAGATGGACAACTTAGATATTTGAAACCCCATTTTTACTAGTGCAATTCCCTTCTTAAAATTATAGTTCTTCTAGAACAATGTTTTATTCTCTTAGAATAACCCTAATTCTGTAATAACCCGAATTACATAATATAGTTATAGAATTAGAAACAAAACCGCACACTTACACAGAAGTTGCGCAAACTATTGTTTGAACCGTCGATTAAATTGACTAAATTGTTGATCGAATCAAAATTGTCCAAAAATGCTCAAAGAACTAACTTGATTTTTCAAATTTTTTTCGATAGAATCAAAACTATTTTCGAACGAATAAAAAAGAAAAAATTATGTCCAAAGATCAAACTGGAAAATTCAGGATTGCAGTTACCAAGATGAAGATTCCTGATCTTCAAGACAAGATGTAGCTCTCACATTGCAGTTACATGCCTTTAAAGTACAACTTGAAAGTAACATGATTGTAATTTGGAGCCTAGTCCTTGAATATAAATGCTATAAGAACCTTTTTTATGAGACAAAAAATTGCAATTTACTTCAATACCAAACTCAAATGCATGCAAATATCTACACTAACCTCCATAGGCTACAAGAACATAATAAGCGTGACAAAATACTCTCTGATGCTTGAATATTGATGGACGCGTGGAATTGAATTCAAAGGAAAATAAAATAAATTCCTTGACAAGATAATATTAGATATTTGAATAAGTGGATTATACTAAACAATCATTAGTCTTATCTACAATAAGTGTTTCCTAACACAAGATATGATGCAGCATTGCTTAACATATCTGAGATTCCCACTTACTATTGACACAAAACCCCTGAAAATTGAATCCTTCTTTATCTATGTTAATGAAAAAAATCGTTACTCATTATTTTTTTTTTGTGTCCACATTTTGTGCTCTATATTCTTATTTGATGCCAAAATCATGTTCAACAGCTTGGATCACCAAAATGTACAAATTATTATTGCTTCCTTTCTTTTTCATTGGATTCCAAGGATTCTGCATATCCAAACATGCCATTACTTATGGTTTCTTGATCTCTAAGTTATGGCATTCTAAAGAGAAATAATCACATATAGGCGCTTGTACCACTATTTGCAGTACCAGGCATTTTCAGCTACAAGATGGGGGAAAAAAAGAAAAAAAAAAAATAAAAATAATAAATAAATAAAGAATTGCACCACATTGGTTTATGTTCTTGGGTGATAAGTTCTTTGCTACAATTGCCAAAGAAATGGTGGTTTCCTCTTTGGAGTTTGGAAATCTTGGATTTGTTAAGATGAATGCAGTATAAGAACCTAAATGCTAGGTATGTATTTTATATATAGCTTGGCCCATATCTACAGGATACCAATCTAAAAGGAGAGAAGTAATAACAAACCATAAGAGTTGCGACTAACTGAGTAATTTTGTGGATCTTCAGTTATCTCTTAATTTTATCTCTAATAGAAAAGCACAGACATAGAGATGGTTCCTCTCAGAGGGAGAGTTTTCTTTGGTATGTCTTCTCATAATCTGGTAAGACAGAAAGAAGACATCAGATAGTATTTTCATGTATATCTAAATGAACTGATGATAATGGTTATTTCACATTATCTTAATTTGAATTACAACCATACAGAGTTGATGAGCATCTGCAAGTGGATCTTGGTTTGTTTTTTAGTTTCTGCAGTTTCAGCTCAGAATTTGATTCACTGGGCCCAAACACACTCAACCCACTAATGTTGAATACAGTAGGGCCTGGGTGGGCGTTTGGGCAAATATAAGCCCAGATTCAGCCCACAGCAATAAGGCCCATGGGCATTGACCCTCACCCAAAAAAGCCCAATTGGCAAAGCCGGCCAACTCGACCAGACCCAAGCAGTGCAGCCCACTTACACCTCTAGTCGTCCACTTATCTGGATCAGCTCATAAAGGCCTCTGGTAGGGATCTTCTGGTTGGAGGGGATTTACTGCATGAGGTAGTTATTGATACTCTGGCAGAGTGTGATGGTTCATACGTGTGCACTTAATAAATTTTAGACATGGCATCCATGTCAATCCTAAACGTCCGTCCGAATAGTGGATTCACTGTAGATAGGTCATAAACCTCGATCCAACTGTGTCAATCATCTTGGGCTTTGATCAGTGGACATTGTTTATTGAATCCAGACCGTTTAATTGTTTCCCATTTTAACCGTACAGATTTCCACCAATCAACCATTGAGGACAAATTTCAGCGTGGTTGTTGGTTTCTGTCCCATATATAGTGGGACCCATGATCTCCACGGTTTTAATTTGAGCTGCTTGTATGCCACCTCTCCAACTCATTTGTCCACATCAACCCTGTACTCAACAGACGGTGTACCTCGCGGGACCACCATTTTACGTGACTCCCGCCTCCTATCGGGGATGACAAGGGGATCCGTGTCTTGCTTGGTCCCCTCCTAAAAGAAAACGGATTGGGTAGTGACCGTGACCACGGATATCTCTAGTGACCGTACTCTATGGGGCTCACCATGATATATGTGTTTCTATGGAAACGGATTGGCTACTCCCCCTCCCACCAGTCCCCTGGCTGGTGGTCGGTGCTCTGTGGGCCCACCATCCGTTCATCTATTTTTACAGATCCATAAAATGAGCGGTATATAAATCATAGGAAAACAATAGAGATTGGATATCCACCATTAAAATCATCCTAAGGCCCACTGTAATGTTTATTTGACATCCAATCTGTTGATTAGGTCATACGAACCCAGATGAAGGGAAAAGAACAAAGATCAGCTTGATCCAAAACTTTTATGGCCCAAAAAAGTTTTTAACGATAAACGTTCATTCAACACAATTTCCTGTAATGTGCTCTACTTGAGATTGGGATATACCTCATTTTTTGTATTATTCCATAAAATGATCTAGAAAAATAGATGGACGGCATGGATGAAACACAAAACATCATGGTATGGCCCACAGAGCACTGACCACTAGCCATTGGCTGGTGGCAGGGGGAGTAGCCAATCCGTTTCCGTGTTTTATCTATGTGTTCATACGTTGGCATGAGCTAAAAATTATATATCAGCTCAAGTACTCCGCACCACATTAAATAATAAAAATAATGATATCCACCATAGAAACTTTGCTACAGCCCACCAACCATAATATTTATTCGCCATACACCTTGGTTATAAGGTCACGCAGACCTAGATCAAGGGAAAACATAAACATCAGTTTGATAAGAAACTTTTATGGCCCTCAAGGAAGCTATCACTGGTAGGCCTTCAATCCCGTTATTTCTCATAATGTGGTCTACTTGCGTTTTAGATATACTTCAACCTTGGCTCATGCCCTAAAATATATAAATTGGCAAAAATGAATAAAACACACTCAATGTTTATATAAACTAATGAATAGGTTGGATGGCAAATAAGCATCACAGTTGGGCAAAATGGATGAACGGTGTGGATAAAATCCATGCATTACGATGGCCCTGCTAAAGTAGGGATGGGTTTCAACCCCTAGATCGCCTCTTAGGTGATTATATAAAGGGTTCCTAGTGTGGATTTTTTCTAGAGGGCCATCTTAAGAAAGACTGGTTGGAAGGGTTATTGTAAGAAAATGTAAAGTTTTAATGGTTCATAATCAAATCCAAGAGTCAAATGTCAACCATCATAAATAAAACATGAGTTATAAGATCATGCCATCCACAAGGCAGCACTGAGAACATGAACAGTTCATATCATCGATCGTAACCTACCCTGTATTGATTAATTTATTTATTGAGAAATTCTCGCATCCACTCCGTCTAATAGGTTAGCCCCACCATTAGAATCACCTTACCCGAAAATCAACCTCATCCACTCATCAGGTGGCCCACACCATGGAAAATAATGTATAGCTGCCAATAAAGAACCGAATACAAGAATTTCTGATTGATGAGTAGATGGGCTGATTTTTACACAAGGTGATCCTCAAGGTGGGGCCAATCTATTGCAGGGGTTGGATTTCATATGCACATGACATGTTGAAAACTATCTGCTAGGTAGATGGTAACTTATCATCAAAGGGTTGGATGTGAGCCTCTCTTATGTAATTATTTATTTTATGACAAATCTTTTCATAGATTATGTCTGACTGGATCAGATGGTCAGGAACAGTCGACCAACATGATCTTTTGCTTTTGAAAATCCAAACGGGTGTCATTGATTGGATGGTAGAGATGGTGCTGTGTACTGTATGAAATAATGCATATCTAGTTTAAGTTGGTCCTGAAGCAGTCACATTTTGATGGTTTTCTAAAGACAGATCGTTTGATGTGTTTAAATTTAAATTTGAGTTTTAGTTCAAAAATTATTATTTTTAGTAAAATTACAATTTCGTTGATTTTTAGAGTTTGAAGAACTCTGGCTGGGCTTAGAGTCCTCGTTTGATTCATGTGAGCAGTTTAAGTTGTTTTAGAAGTTGTTAATCCTTGTTTGATTCATGTGAACAGTTTAAGTTATTTTTAAAAGTTGTTAATATTTTTTGTAAATTTGCAAAATTAATATTTAAGAAAACTATTTATTTAGAGTTTAAGCTTTGTAAGCATATTTTTTAAGACTTTCACCAATAATATCATTTTTATTTTTTTACTTTTAGAGATTCTTCTTGCATTGTGAACTCAATACTTTTCTTAAGAAAAAGACAGCGATGTCTTCACTTTATTAATGCATCCTTTATATTATAAAAGATGGTGATCTCTTTATCAATGCACCCTCTAATGCTTTTCTTAAGAAAAAGATTCTGACCTCCTCTTTTGTTAATAAAAGAATTCTTCAATAATCAATACCAATGAATCAATTGAATATCCACAGTAGATATGTATTCATTTTCACGAGTCATTTGATACTCTAGTGGAGTATGATGCTAAACACACTGAAACTTAGAACCTGATTGAGCAACTTGTGTCACAGTCCAGATTAATTTCAGGTACCTAGCGTGTATTATAGACTCAAGATTCATGTCATGACTAGTACTACACTAAGTATACATGGTTTAAGCAATACGTTTACCTGAAACCACACAACTAGAAGTACTTGTTGTCATATGTGTTCAATCTTTCTATAATTGGGTGATCTGTCGATGGCATCGACAAACCACTCAATCCCATCGAACTACTATCAATCTCATCGGCAGTCCACTCGATTCCATCGATTAACTCTCATTTTTGTTTTTTTAATTGCTCGCCGGACAGTTTTGGGTCCAAATCAATTCGATCAAAGATGGCTTCGATTCCATTGATGGGTTGTCAATGACACTCGATCTGATTAAAGCTCCCATCAACCGACTTGTACAATTTTACAGAATTATAGTTTTTAATTCATAATTCGATTTTAACTCTATTTAAGGGCATAGAGAAAATGTTTTAGTGCTTTTGTAAACAAATTGGAGAACAAAGTTAGGATTTTGTATATTTTTAGGGGTAATTCTTAGATCATTAAGTTCTTCAATCTTGTAACATTGTTTATCATAGTGAATTTATTGTCGCCTTGTGCCATTGTTTTTTTCTACGAAAAATTTTTCAAGTAAAAACCTTATGTTCTCTGTGTGCTTGGTTTATTTAATATCTTATTATTTTATTTTAACTCAAGGTTACTTCCTTACGTCCCCCAATAGTACTTATATAATATTTAAGCTCCATTAATACCTAGCCACATTCCATGTGTTAAAGATCAACCATTCATTTTCATAATTTATTATTAATTCAACTAAGAATCCTCTCATTTGGGGTCTTAAGTAGCTAAACGTTAATTAGTCATTCCAATCAGTAAATTAAATCACGTCCAACAGAATCCAAATAAACAATAATATCCTAAGAACATCAAATGAAAAATAGAGATAAAATTCATGGCTGGTCCAAAGCATCAGCTTCTTCCACTGTCAAGTAGGGTCACGTGTCCTATGGGTCCTTTTCTGGCTCGACCACGTTCTTCTGTTCTTGAGTCACCTGGCCCATCCTCAGTCACATATGTACAGTTTACATTAATACAAGGTAAGCTGCCTAGGTTAGTGAGAGAAGTCCCGAACATAGTTTTTTTCTCATCAATTTAAAATAGAGCAATAACAATCATATACAAATAAATTAAAATGCAAATGTTGCGCAATGCATGAATGCATGAATGCATAAGTGGGAATCAACCACTTGCTTAAGTTGTAAACCTGTCACCTGCATCTGTCCCTTGGCAGGCTTCAACCATTTTGGTAGGCATGGGCGAGACCCGCATTTATTCCTCAAATAGGCTTCTACCATTTTAGTAGTCATGGACGAGATCTGCATCTATTCCTCGAATGGGCTTCTACTAATATAGTGAGCAATCAGTAATAATTACAATTCTACTAGGTATACCATCTAGAGAGGGTCCCCAATGAATTCAGCATGTGTTGTGCATATAATGATGGATGCACAATCATAACAAAGTAGTTGTGAATCATGCATTGTATAGATCATTCCAATTTTCATATTTGCATCAAAACAGTCACATACTATCCAATAATATCAGTATATCATTAAATTCATGTCCAATTAGTAATTACGCATATAAGTTGCATCAAAACAGTAAATCAAATCTGATTATTCCAAATATATTAATCAAACCATATCATTATTACGATATTAATATAGAAATCACATGTTCATCCACATAAAGTAAGAGCACATAAAAACTACATATATTTGAGACCATTAATTATTTTTCATTCTTAACTGTCCAATAAATGACAACCAATCCAACGGTTCAATAATCAAATTAGTCTAATCTTTGGTTGATGATAGAGTTAACTAGGACCCATAATTTGGAAAGTTCAACTATAGTTGTTTGTATCCATGTACACCATGCGAGAATATCAAGTTTTCTCTTTGATCGGGTAACCATAACCATCTTAAGATGGAAAACTAATCAAGGTTTGAAATGGGTGTATTAATTAACATGTTCTTCGCCACATATACTGTCACCCATACCCGGCTGTTTCAGTCTGATATGGATTGAGGCGACACATAGGGGGTTTGGTTTTAAACCTTGAAACATATATATATATATATATATATAATATATATATATATATATATTATATATATATATATAATATATATAATTATAATATTAAAAAAGAGTAATCCTACATTATAGGTTAGGATCCTCTGATAGTAATGAGTGGATTTGACCAAATGAGCGGTCCATATGAATGATTAGATCATCCACGTCAATGTAGACCCATACCTATATCCTATCTCCTTCTCTCTCCACTGCAAAAAGCCCACAACCAAAGCCATACGAAAACAACGAAGCATCCCTCCAAAGCAGCTCCCATGGGGGCATCATTCACAGACAAGTACCATGCTCCAAAGAGAACACATAAAAATTAATGAAAAGAAAACAAAAGGGACGGCTGCAATAATACAAAAGGCAGAAGACATACAAGTTAGCTTGAGGATGCAAACGTTTAACAACTCCACGTGGCTCATGTCCTAGGTGGGCCTTGATCATGCCCTTGTTATTTTGTGCATGCACGGTCGGAGAATGGTATGAGAAAGCATTGACTTGGGAAAAGAAACATGAGCTAAACGATAGGAAAATATAAATATAAATATAAATAAATAAATAAATAAAAACTGTCCCACTTATGTTTACGAGGAAATAAATATTGAAGAAAAAACAAATACACAAGAAAACTTACATGAAAGCGACGTGTAAGCTTAGAGAACGTTGGGTTGACCTTTTAAAAAATAACGTGAAATACTAAATATAATAATTGTCCACCATTATCCACCCACTAGATCATGATTAGACGTGGCGCAATATCTAATATGTTACATAGATCTTGACCGTCCATCTCGGGTCTTGTCTGTAGATGCCCCATGGTAAAAAGTCAATCCTAACCATCAGTTTCTTTAATTTGTTGAATTTTGACTGTTATTATGTTCGATTTGTCAGTTCGGTTAAAGATGTGATGTATAGAGTGAGTTAATGAAACTTTCATGGCAAAGATGGACCAAAAAGGTCTGATCAGAGATAAAAATGATCCGGCCGTTTCGTATCTCACAAACCAGGATGAGTTTTCAATACAATATCATATATGATTTTGGGATAGGATAAGCTACTTTAGCCAACCAACTGGCAATGTCGGGTCGCTCATGCCTAATTTGCAAGATTCCATCATATCAACGACCAGAAGTCCATTTTATTTTCATTTTTACTATGAATAATAAGTTTTAGTTGGACTATAACTTTTGATAATTTGAATGGTATGAGTCATGCCCTATATGAAAAGGGCTTTAAAAAGCTAGGAAAACAATGTGGTTGGTTAAATTCGACACTTTCTATTTTTTAACCCAAAATCAAGAAGTCTAGTTGGAATGGAGACCATCTATAAATAGTAAAGAAAGTCACGGTTTTAAGGTGTTTGAGTCTAAAATTTCGTCCTAGGTTTGAGCTCATTATTTAAAGGCCTGTAAATTATAATTTTTAATCATCAATCAATTTATTTTGAATTTATTAAAAATTATTTTTATTTTTATCCGTTGTAAATTCGAAGAAGCTATGTGAGGAGTCCAAAAAGCTCCATGGATTCGGAGTAGTTATTCCCCAAGGAAAACGGTGATCGACCTCATCATGTCCTTCCCTACGTCAACGTGACTGTTTCAATTACTAGGATAGCCCTGTGGACATGATTTTCAATGTTGGGCGATCCATGATTAGGACCCAATAGGATGGACGGTCAAGATACACTGTCCAACTTACCATATATCCTTGATTGAGATGAACACCCACTCCTAAGCGATTGGGAAACAGGCAAAGCCCCCCAACATAATACAAATGAATGAAACCCACATCTGAAGGTTCCCAAGTCATTCTATTCAAAAGCTGTGGAGCCAGAACTCCACTCATGACTGGTAAGCCGTCCAAAGTAGAAAAGGAAGCTACTGTTGGAAATTATGTATGGCCATTGATGGCCTGCAATTGCTCAATTAGGACAATATTCTGTGGACCAAACATAATAATATTGAAATAAAAAAGAAATTAATTAATATCCAAATATAAAAAAAAATCGAGTAAAGATACAAACTACAACATAGATTTATATGATTCTTTTTATATATGCATGCAGATTTACACAAATCCACAATAGAGTTGGCTAGATGAACGACACATACACTTCTGATGATCACACTCCACGGATCCGCTAGCTGGATGAACAATATACCTCAAAATGATTTCTCATTAAAACAATAAGTATTCTCTCATTCTCCTCTCATGTCTTTTCTATGTTGGATCTTGTCAAGGACATTTTTGGTACCTGGGCTTAGATGGAATTAGGTAGGATGGAATTGCATTTGGTCATGTGAAAATTACATTTGATGCTTGGGGAGGATGTTAAGGGTTGGAATTCCGTGAGATGGAATTGCATTTGGTCCCCCGTGAAATTATTTTTCAATAGATTTTGAAATCCATTACACATGAGCCCACATCGATGCATGTGTTTTATCCATGCCGTCCATCCATATACATCCTTTACATGTGACATTCTAGTTATGTATGTGTATATTGTGAATTTGGTTCTATGGTCCACCTAAGGTTGTTTAGCTTAATCCAGTATTTTTCTCATGGCAAGAATTTTATCCCAACCATGTGGATTGGATAGCCAAAATAACATGGTATTTCCAAAGATGCAATCATTATATAATAATGGTGTTAATTCCATCTAATACAACCATTTAATCCCACATACCAAGCAAGCCCTAACTAATTTGTAGGTCCAAAAGGAGAAAATGAGACGAAATGGAGGACCACAACGTGTAATCTTTATCATCTCCATCACTAGAGCTCCCCGGGGAGAATGATTTGTCGTGATCTTCCACGGTAACCTTAATGGACCCATTCATTCCTTTAGCATAGTTTTATGGCCCATCATAGAAAAAGCTGCTGATTGGATGACTACCTGATGGTGAAGATCATGGCTTAGAAACTCGACTGCAAACCGAGTCCGGTCGAGTCAACTCAACTCAACTTGACTGAGTTCCTCAAAAACTCACATGTCAGGCTCTTTTTTTCGGTAATATTTAATACTTTAAATATAAATGATAGATCATCTAATGGTTTCAGACTTTCACTGAGTTTCTTTCTGAGTTGACTCAGGTTTTGATCGAGTCTATCCTAGTTTTTAAACAATTGTAGAGATCGTTTACGAATAAAGGAATATTACTTGCGTGAGACATTTGATCCTGACAAGTCCACAAAACCGGTTTTCCAATTAGTATTCCTCTCAGACGTGTATTCTCTGTCCATTTTGGGTCTGAAAACCTTACTAGCATGTGTCCATTTTAGCAAGCCATATGCAAGTTGAGTGAATGATGAGTGGCCCACCAAAGCCAACCATTTCATGAGGCCAAAAGCTGGCACATGTCCCGTGAGTGCATAAACGTTAATAGAAACGAATCTCTTACTCCGAGGAGGAGAGGCTTCTCTGTTACAAAAGCACCACACACACACATACACACGCACCATTCCTCTTTTAAAGTTGTTTATGATTATACTTTTGTATGGGGACTGACTTTGAGGACTTGAAAATCGTGCATGCTACCTTTTGTAAAACGCCGGTTTCCGGCATCACATGTTACAGGAGCGCGGGTTGGGAAAAGATGGTGGAGCCCACGACCATGTCTGTATAACATCCAGTCTGTCTATCGGTTCTGCCACCTCATATTACGTGACTTTCGCTACGTTCATTGCTTGTACCGGATCATGTTATTGGACGCGGTTTGACTAGTGACGCTGCCACCAGCCAGGTGGCTAGTGGTCGGTGTTATGTGGACCCACCATGGTGTATGTGTTTTTATCCATCCACGCGGTTCATACATTTTGAAAGATAATTTTAAGGCTTGACCAAAAAATGAGGTGGATCTAAATCTCAAGTGGACAACACTATGGGAAAACAGTGGTGATTGAATGTCCACCATTGAAAAGCTCCTAGTCCTCCTGTAATGGTTATTTGACATCTACGCTGTTGATTAGGTCATGAAGACTTGGACGAAGGAAAAAATATTTCAGGTTGATCCAAAACTTTTGTGGCCCTGAGAAGTTTTTAACGGTGGGCGTTCAATCAATACTGTGCAGTCTAATTGAGATTTGGATCAACCCCATTTTTGGGCTCATACAATAAAATGATATGGAAGAATGGGTGGACGGCTTGGATGAAACACATACATCAGGGGCCAAAGATCACTGACCACTGGCCACTGGCAAGTGGAAGGGTCAGTAGCCAAAACGTAGGGCATACCGTGATGATTTTTTATTTTTTTTTTGAGAAATCTAATCCGTTCATCCATTTTGTGAGCTAGCTCATTTTAGGGAATGGAGACAAAAAAGATCAGGATACACGACTCAAGTGGGCCGCACTAAAGGAAAAGGTAGGTAAGGAAATTCCTACCGTTGAAACCTTCCTAGGGTCGATACCGTTCATAACATCATTCCTGTTGGGATGAACTGAAAACACAGATATTATCCTGATTCAAAACCTCTGTAGCCCCATGAATGTTTTAACTGTGGATATTCAATCCTCACGTTTTCAGCCGACTTGAGTATCAGATCCGGCTCATTTTTGCACCCATACCCTAAAATGATCTCACCAAACGGATGGACGGGGTGGATTTTTCGCAAACATCACGCTGGGCCCCACGTAGGCTTCCAGCGCAGGAACTTCCTGAGAAAGGCTTTCCAGAAATCCGCGTCCGAAAATCCAAAACCTCAGGTGGTCCACAGTAGAACAAACGGTGGGGACTGAACTCTCACCATTGAAACCTTACTGGCCCACATAATAAGTTTTAGATTGGGTTAATATATAGCTTTATTCATCCGTATGGGAATCAAGTCATGAATGGATTGGATGAACATCATGGTGAGCCAGTAAGGTTCAATGATGGGGTTTGTCTCCGGTGTTTTTAGTGGTGTGGCCCACTTAACTTTTGGATCTGTATTTTTTTGGTTTCACATGCTGACATTATTCGAAGAAGATGATAGACGGAGCGGATGTTAGACGGTGGCCCTTATAGCTTCTGTTGCACGTGCTCCATGTCACAAGGATTGCAGGAAATTCGACTCCTTGTGTGTCTCGCCTCTCATGTACGTGACACTTCACGTGCAGCTCGTCTTTTCCACCTGCGTGTCACTTATGTTGTACCTCCCATCCGTACAAAATGTGGGCCCCACCACAAATATAATTTCTTGTGAAAATTAGGTTCTTGGTAAGCTGCACTGTCAAATCAATGGACAGGCGACGTGGATTGATCATAAGCATCCATCAAAATGAACTGTTAAAAGGAAAATGTTTAGTGGCGCAAACTTAATGGGCAGAAACACATGGTTAAGGTCTTCGAATCAATTCCATGATCCAAAACTTTTATAGCCCATAAAAAGTTTTTAAATTGTGAATCACTAAAATTCTAGAAAATTTGTTTTACACCCCTTTAAATAGGGTACTAAGTCATGGAAGAAGTTTTGGAATTAAACTTTTTTTTTTTACTCACACATGAATTAAAACTCATAGAATTCACAACTCACTGTAAATAGTAAACTTATTATTTATATACGGTCGTGATTTCTGCTAGTGCGCATGGTTGTAGGTGTTTTATATATTTGGCTTCACCACCTTATTCTCTTAATTATTCTAATCAATTTTTATGTTAGGCGCCAACTCATAAAGCCAAATGGATGAAGAGTTATACCGATAAAAATGAAATTAAAACAGGAATTTGACCGTCAATATTATGATATTTCACAAATTTGGCGTAGGCAGCCCGGCATAGCCGGGTTGAGTGGTTAAACTAGCTCGTCCTACCCAAAATCATATATGGTGCGTGCGATAGCTCATTCTAATTTGCGAGATACGTCTGTTTTAAGTTCTAATGGTATAGATCACTTCTATCGTTGACTAGACCTTTTATAATCCATCTTGGCCATGAAACTACCCACGATCCGCATCAACAACGCAGACATCTATGGTGTAGGCCCATGGTCAGGGTCCACCCACATCGCTGGGACCAAGATGGTAGCTAAGTCACGTTCGTGGATGGGATGCTTCCTTTCTACGCCTCATCCAGTTGCCTTTTTCTACTAAAAATACTAAAGAGGGGAGAAGAAAATGTAGCAAACTTAAGGGGTCGTTTGGCACCGTGGATTGGAGGGGATTAGAGGGGTTTCAAATCCCCTTTGTTGTTTGGCAGCAAAAAGCAACTGGGGATTGCCAATCTAGGGGGCTTCCAATCCCCTCTTTGAGGGGGTTTGTAATCCACGGTGAGAGCTTGGATTACACCTAAAATCATTTCAATAGTTGCAGGTGTAAATGTATGTCACTGTACACTATCATTCTATTGGGCACATGGCCCACTAACGATGATCAGCACTGTCCAAACATTGTTCATGTAGATCAGCACTGTCTAAACATTGTCCAGCACCGTCCAAACATTGTTCATATTAGTCAACGATTAAAATCGTTGGAAATTCACTCAGACATGATCTTGTGCTTGCGGTCCATCCGAGACTTGGAATTTCATCATTTTCAGGCTAAACGTATATTTTAGCGGGCTTATCACAACCATAATGTCAAAAATTATATATCTCACTAATTGGAGATATTAAAGTTGATTTAGTAATTAAATTCAAACCCCTGTAAATATACCATGTATAAGTATTTTTCAATTAAAGTTGATTCACACTCGAGGGTAGAGGGTACACACCGGGAGGATTGTCAATCCAGGGGGTTTCCAATTCTGGGGGTTCCAAATCCACGCTCCCAAACAGGCCCTAAGAAAAAGGGAAGATAAATCGGTTTATGTGAGAGCTACAACAAGTACCCTCTTTTCTATTCATTTGCAGCCATTGATTGTTTGCTTTCTTTCTTTCCCCAACGGTTGATTGCAAGTTTGGTAGGTGCTGACAAATATACCGGCAACTGTCGGTTGAGAAATTTGGACCGTAAGTCATATGCAACCACTTGTTTTACAAGTGGTTTGTGTGAGCAACCTTTAAAAAAATAAAATAAAATAAAAATTAAAAACCTTAAATTTGCTAAGGTTGAGAACAAACCACTTTCATGGGAAACAAACAAACATGCACGTGACCTTCTGTCTACCATGATAACAAATCTTGTACGTGGCAATTTCGCATAGAAATTTCGGAGAGATTTTCAGATTTTGAGGTTTTCTCTGTGTATTATTGGGAAAATCTAAGTGAAATTAAAATATTAAAAGTATTTAATATAAATTAATAAACAATTTAATTTTTAAATATATATTAAGATTTTTTTTTCAATTAATATCATGATTATATTATGATAAAAATGTGATATTTTAAAATTTGCTAGGATTTAAAAATATTACGATAAGATCGTTTAGTCTATTTTCCGTGATACTGTGGTGAGCTTTTTAAAGTCTGGACATGTTGACCAGACTGATGTCTACAACTCAACATCCTATATAGCCCCGCTTGTCGGTGCGTGAGTGGGTGCAGGTGCATGCACAGGTGAGAGAGAACCTAATTAAATTGCCCATTGGTTAGTGATTTAAGTAAGTTGTATGCAATGCAACTCGCTTAAATTGATTTGGACTGGTCAAGTTCAATTTAGATGGGAGGTACATTTCGTCAATTGTTGCACGTTGTGATGTGTTCCGTAAATCGAAGGTTCAATCCGATTGACTGAAGCAATCTGTGAAATTTTTGGTCAACCAAATGTCTACTTGGGTTAACAGACAGGCAGTAAGTTTTTTTTTGTAAGTGCATGATACAGGGATGAATGTGATGAGGATAAATACTCCGTATCCACGGAGCTTCTCTGGACTCCTCACAGAGACTTCTCGAATCCACGAGGAAAGAAAGCAGAAAATAGAAATAAATTTTAATAAATTCGAAACTGATTAATTGATTAATAAAAACGAGTTCACAACCCTTTAAATAGGGATACCAAGCAATGGGAAAGAAATCAGAATCAAACTACAACTAAAACTCCTAGAATTCGCAACTTACTATAAATAGTAAACTTACTATTTATAGATGGTCGTGATGTCTACTAGTGCGCAAGGTTTTCGGCCAAAAATAGTAAGTGTCCTATTTGGCTTCACCAAACCGTTCTCCTAATTATTCTAAGCTCTTTTCATGTTGGGCGCAACTCCTAAAGCCCGACGGATGAAGAGTTATAATCAAACTAAAACTTACTATTTATAGTAAAAATGAAATTAAAGCAGGGAAACGACCGTCAATTTAGGGGTTTTTCGCAATTCCGGGCGTCGCAACCCAGGGTTGGTTGGCTAAAGTAGCTCGTTCTACCCCAAAATCATTTATTTTACGTCAGATAACTCATTCCGGATTGCGAGATACGCCCAATCTAAGGTCCGACGGTCCGGATCACTTCTGTCGTCGACCGAGCCTTTTCTAATCCATCTTGGCCATGAAACTGTCTGTGACCCGCTCTGCATCAGTGCAGATTTTGTTTTCCAATTCTATACAGTGGTATAAATACGTCCATAAATGCATTTAAGATAATGTCAAAGACATTGTAGAGGCTATCACAAATTTTTCAAGGTTTAAAAGGAAAGGTAAGTTTTCTGAGGTAAGTTGTTTCATCTCTTATAACTTTTTTATTATAGTGGATTGATCGTCACTTTGTGTCGTAGCTTTTTCTATATTTTCCACATAAAATCTTCATGTTCTCTATATTTACTTGGATTTTTTGTTTTATATTGCTTATTTGCATTATATCTGAGGTTACTTCCACGCCCATTAAGGGATTTAAGCGCCCAACAAGTGATATCAAAACGTACGTTAGGTTTTCAAATTGAATATGAAAACATAGCATCAATGGGATCGAATGTGAAGTTTGAGATAGAGAGTTTCACAGGTAAAACACAACTTTAAACTATGGAGATTAAAGATGAAAGCCCTCCTAGTTCAGCAAGGGCTACAATATACACTCATTGGGAAAAGAGAAACGTACGGAATCTATGAAGGAATATAATGAGAATGAACTTCATCAGAGAGCAATTGACACAATTCAATTGTGCTTGGTCGATGAAGTCATTTATAATGTCATTGATGAGACGACTACTGCAGGTTTATGGGAGAAATTAGAGAGCATCTACATGACAAAGTCAATCACCAATCGTCTATATCTGAAGAGACAGTTCTAACATTTTATACTTTGAGGATGGCAGAAGGGTCAGATCTCTCTAAGCACATTAACGTCTTTAACAAACTAATTTACAAGTTGACAAGTGTGGAGATAAAGATTGATGAAGAAGACAAAGTCTTAATTTTGTTTATGTCTCTTGCAGAATCCTACGAGTATCTGGTGGATATTCTATGTTATGGTAAGTATACCTTGGACGTCATCTCAGTCATTCAATCGAAACAGTTGAGAAGGAATAGTGGAGACAAAGATACTTATACAGATGCTAAGGTTTTCTAAAGGTTTTCGTATTGGTCTAAGTCGATCCATCTCTTCTAATATTGCTTTCATAGTGGATTTTGTTGTTGCTTTGTGTTATGGTTTTTTCCCGCGAGGGTTTTCCATATAAAAGTCACGTGTTCTCTGTAATGCTTGTTTGCATTTATCTTTATATTGTTTGATTCGAATACAGAGTTCACTTCTGGATTCCCCAACAAGTGGTATCAAAGCTAACGCTGGGGTTCGAGTTTGAATTTGAAACATGTCGCTGAAAGCATCAAATGTGAAGTATGAAACGGAGAAGTTCACCGGTAAAAAAAATTTCAAACAATGGAAGGCGAAGATGAAAGACGTTCTAGTTCATCAAGGATTACAATAGGCTCTCCTTGGTATAATGAAGTGTCTTGAAACTATAAAGGACGAAGATTGAGAAGAGATTGATGAAAGAGCAAAAACCTCGATTCAATTATGCTTGTCCGACGAGGTCTTATATAATGTCTTAGATTAAAAGACCACCACGACGCTTTGAGCTAAGTTAGAAAGCTTGTACATGACAAAATTATTGTCAAATCGTTTGTATTTGAAGTAGTTCTATGACTTGAAGCTGGCGCAGGAGTTTGATTTTAATGATCACATCAGCGTGTTTAATCAGATACTTTGCAAATTGATGAGTGTGGAAGTGAAGATTGGCGAGGAAGACCATGCACTAATTCTTTTGAACTCTTTTGCAGAGTCTTACGATAGCTTCGTAAACACTATATGTCATGGCAAGGAGATCATAAACATCAAAACTATTAGCTCAACTTTTCATTCGAAGCAGTTGAGAAAAAATAAAATAAAAAAAAAGGACAATGGCGGTGGTTCCTCTATTGATGCTTTGGTAGCTAGGAAAAGGAATTATGAGCAGGAGAATGAGAACTCTCTTTCACGGTCCAAGTCTAAAAGAAAGGGAAAGATTAAGTGCTAGAATTGTGGGAGACGAGCATATGGAGAAGGAACGTTGAAATCCTAAAGCCCATAAGAAGAAAAATCATATGAAGCGTCGAAGGAGGCCAACACAGTGGAATCTATTGACGAGGTGGATGGTAGTGATGTTCTAACCGCATCCAAATCTGGCTATCTCAGAAAAATCATATGGCTATCTCAAGAAGATTCACACGAGCATGAATCCAACATATATGCTTACGAAGGTGCTTCCCCGCAGAGAAGTTCTGATTTTGTTCAATTTCTATGGGTATGGAAAAAGTTTAATGAAGACAAAGTGTGCACAAAAAGTGACGGCGATAGTGAAGTTATGATGGAGGCGATTAGAGATGGAGCTTGGAGCTATGGATCATGATGATTGAAGCCATGGTGGAGATTGTCGATTTGACGTCTTCAATTTGTTCTGAAATAGGAATCCTCGATCGATTGGCCAGACTAATCGATTGATTGAAATTCTGTGACTTTCCTAGTTTACTCGCTTGACACTTTTGAGCATGTTCGATCACTCGAACATGTGAAGCTCGATCGATCAATGCTTTTTTTTATATATATATATATATATATATAAGTGTAATTGTGGAATTAGGGTATTAATTAAGAGGGTTAAACGTTTCTAAAGAGTTTCTAAGGGGAGGCTAGGGTTTTTTGAAGGTTTTCGCATCGGTCTAAGTCGATCCATCTCTTGTAATGTTGCTTTCATAGTAGATTTTGTTGTTGTTTTTTGTGCTATGATTTTTTTCACGAAAGTTTTTCACGTAAAATTCGTGTGTTTTTATGGTGCTTGTTTGCGTTTATCTTTTTATTGTTTAATTCGAATTTGGAGTTTGCTTCCCTAATTCCCCAACACCACAATATAGAGAACAAACTAAAATCATGCTTAAGACCTTTAAATCCACGTAGTGGTCCACTTTAGTTTTGGAAATGCCTATATTTTGTGCCCATTTAACCTAGTGGGTGCACCTGGAGAATAGATTAAATGGCATACGCACAACATGGTGTGCCCCATATACAGTGTGGAAGGTTTTGTTGGTTGAAATTTCCCTAACAGTAGTTCTTTGTGTGATGCGATTAAAAGCATTGATCAAACAACACGCTACAAGAATTAAACATCATTTAATTTTAATGACATAGAATATGCAAGAATCGAGTACAATAAATAATAATAATAATAATAATAAACAACTTAACTATAAACTACAAAAGGACACAATATACATAGTTTACTACTTAGGATATGTCCACGGATAATCCCCTGAAGAAATAATCTACTATAGTAAGGAAAGATTACAAACAACCAAATATAGAGAACTTTTCGCAATAATATAACAAATTTCATTTGAATCCAGGCTTAAAAGAAAAATCCTCCATCATTGCATATACTATTTGTTGTAGGGAAAATAGGTCGACCAATGATAAAAGGCCAGGTCGGGACCTTGCACACTTCGCCTGGTTGGACACGCCAGCAAGTTCGATCCTCTACTCTAAACCCAAGCAAGAAGTAAGATCGAGCTTGGCATCCCAACACCAGGTCGGAACACCTACCGACCTGCCCAAACACCTAAAAGAGCACTACTTCCATCGATTCCAGAGTTCAACTAAGGCGACATGTCAGCATTACGCAGGTCAGCATTACCCAGGTCGGTCTTAACCGAGTTGGCGTTACCCAGGTCGGTCTCAACCAAGTCGGCATTACCCAGGTCAGCATCACCCAGGTCGGCATCACCTAGGTCGGCATGAACCAGGACGGTATGACCCAGGCTGGCATGACCCAGGTCAGCATGCCCCAGGTCGCTCAGCCCGCCTCCCATCAAGGTCCAACCATATCCACCCGAGATCTTAGCCGAAGACCCGGGAAATCTATTGCGATAGAGATCCGTCCGAGGTCTTTGGAGGATATCCGCGACACACTCGGGGTCTCGAGATCTTCGCTGAGGATCTCAAAAGATTCGTCATGCATTCGGGATCCAAATCCCTCTACAATACACACCTACTAAATAAAGAGATCTCATCTACGCTACCGCCTCTCCCAGACTATAAATAGAGATACCTCTAATGGTGAAAGGTACGCACTATCTTCAGCCCTAAACCTTCAATACTCGAATAGACCCAGATCCCTTTCCTGACTTAACCATCGGAGGGTCTCCTGCACGAGCCAATGTCTTCCTTGTCCGTTCATTATGTAGGTACACGAAAGTCTAAAAGTGGCTAACCAGATTTCTGCATCAACACTATTAAAAAATCTTCTCACCTTGAACACCTTAAGAGAAAACTTTTAAACACTTTTTAAGAAAGTCCTGAGGCTTAATCCTTACCTCGAAGAAAAAAAAAATCCCTTTTGAAATCATGTCTAAACTTATATAAGAAAAACCCTTTCAAATCCTAGAAGCCTACTTTTCAGGAGTGAAATTCAGAAAAAAAAAATTAAAAAAAAATGCTCTTCCAACATTCTACAAACAGTTGAACCTGAACTTGTTTGATTATGTATGACATAAGTCTTATAGGCTTAAAAGGTAGTTAAAATCATAATAATTTTGTGTCACTATTTTAACGATGTAATGTGGCCCACCTGAATTTCCATTAAGCCGATTTTTTTAATGGCCTAATATCAAAAGCTTTATCTAATGGACAGGGTAGATCGGATGGACAGTTACATGTGGCCCCACAGGGCACTGTCACCGGAACGCACTTCCATTAAAATTTCAGATTCCAGTGCCTGAAAATTGTATATTTTACAAGAACCGGCCTGTATCAACCCATAACAAACATATGGGACTACCTTGGAAATGGGCCGTGATCATAATTGGAGCTTTGGTGGCCATTGATATAGTGGGACCCAACCAAGCACTAAATTTAAATAAATACAAAATGAAAAGAGACCATTTGAATGGGGCCCACTGACATGTTATGAGCTGTCTTAGTTGGTTATAAGATAGCCTTGCCGTAAGCCGCTAATCAGGGCGCTTCCTTCTCACATTTCAGTGAAAGGCGTCAACCTGCATCATTTTCCTCATGCGGGGGAGGCCGGTTCCTCTACAGTATTTGTAGAATAAGCTTATTCTACAACTAATTGTGTAGGGTCCACATCCACTCCATTCATAAGGTGCGCCCTTTAGAGCACATGGACTATTCCAGACCTCAGACCGATCCAAAACACAGGTGGTTCACACCACAGGTGATAGTTTAGATGGGAATGTGGACCTTTAAAACCTTCTAGATTGTGTTTTGGCCCCACCGTGTTTATCATATGACATCCAATCCATTCATAACATGAACCCCACGAGGATGGATGGATCTCATAAAATTAATGAAATTCCATAACTCAAGTGGGTCATTCCATGTGATTTTAGATAATTTATGAGTGATTTTAGATGGTGTGGGCGATCTAAGTTTTGGATCATCCCTATTTTTGGGATCGAAGGTCAAAATGAGGGAAAACATATGATGGATGGAGTGGATGTCACGCATACCAGAGGCATAGTTGTCGAATAAGCTTATTATACAAATGTTGCTGAGGAACCGGCCTCCACGAGGGAGCTTTTCCTCATGTTTCATGTTTTGTGGACATAGATGAATATCTGTGCATTGACTAGGGTTATATTAGTCAATATGAAGTACTGTAGAATAGGCGTGTGGAGCCCTGCCGTCCATACATGCAAGATCTGAGATTTCATCAGGTGAGCCACACAGCTTACATCATGTAGCAAAAAAAAAAAAAAAAAAAAAATCTTTCAGTTTCGATCGTCAGGTGGGCCAGTACAAATCAAATGAATGGCTAGGAAAAAATTGTGGCCTGCTTCAGGGCAGAACATCTAATCAGCGTATCCCATTCATGGAAGGCACGGATCTCACGCCTGTTTGAGATATCGTCGCTAGCCGTGTGGGTTTCTGAAAACGTCGGCAGATCGTCGGTGCTATGTGGGCCCCACCATGATGTATGTGTTTCATCGATTCCGTTCATCTGTTTTTAAAGATAATTTTATAGCTTTATCTAAGAAAATGAGAGGGATATAAATCTCAGGTGGACCACACCACAGAAAAACAATAATGATTGGATATCCACCATTAAAATCATCCGAAGACCCACTGTAATGTTTATTTGACATCCAATCTGTTAATTAGGTCATACAGACACAGATGAAGGGAAAAAACAAAGATTATCTTGATCCAAAACTTTTATGGCCCCAAAAAATTTTTAATGGTCGACGACACTCATTCAAAACTGTTTCCTTTAATGTGGTCCACTTGAGATTGAGATATATCTAACTTGTGGTGTAATGCCATAAAATTATCAATAAAAATATATGGACGGCATGGATTAAACACATACATCATGGTGGGGCCCACGGAGCACCGACCATCAGCCATTGGCTGATGGCAGGGGGAGTAGCCAATCCGTTTCCATGGTTTGGACTGTGGAAGATGAAACAGCGGAGATGGAAGAACCAGTATAGGGCAGGGTTATCTATCTACAGTGCACGTGGCCAGGCGAAAATCCAATCGGGACCGTCTATCTAGTGAGTCTCATTATGTATGGCCTACATTTCATAATTTTGATCTTATGAGATGATCGTAACCATCACTTATCCCCGGTTTTTGGGCACTCGATATCGACCATAAACTGCTTTTTTTCACTACCGTTGCTTAGAAGGTTACTATTTGAATGGCTAATATCACTCGTTTCATGCATTTCTTGAATTATTTTTCATCCATATAGGGCCAACCACATGGACGGTCGAGATTGACACATAACCTGGCGACATGTACTGCAACAAGATAGCTCTACCATATTCATGTTTTTCTCGCTGTACCGTATCATATCCTCTGGACCATTTGGTGGCCTAAGGGTAAATTTGGAATTTAGAAAAAGGTAAATCTGGATGGTCAGGGGGGAAAAGCTTGTTTGATTTGATTTCGTCGCGTCATTTTCAGTTGCATGTGTATCATCTCATCGATTCGCTGAAGCACTTGTACGGTACGTGGTGGGCCAGGCTGGCCTCAACAGCCAGATCAGATATTTTCAATATCGTACGGATGAAATCAAAGCATTCTGTCCCACGTGACTTGTCTCTTGTGTTATAGCACCAGATGGGACCCACTGGCGAGTGATCCAGACTGTTGATCCTGACTCTTTTTGAACAGTGGCTTAAAGATGGATGAGTGAGATTTTTAAAAAAAATTAAAAAAATGAAGCAACATGTCGATTCAATGCAAAAGACCAAAGATCCGATGGTTAGATGGTGTCCGTCAGATCAACGGCTGGGATCACTCAAAGGACACTTGTATGGAGTTGGGTGGCGCAGGACACTGTAGATATTCCTACCGCGTACTATAATAATGAGATGAAATCGTTGGTGTAATCCGTCATTATTTTGTAGGATTGTACAATGTATGTGGTAGCTGACAGATGACATGTGACCCACCACTTCTGGTTACAAGAGTAGCTGTAAAATCCATGGATGGGTGAGACGATAAGGCCGGTCCCCTCACCAGATGGGCTAACACTTGAATAGAAAATAGACGTTTGAAAAGATGTAAATGACTCCATTTTAAATGTATTTATGTGGCCGACATGATGAGTGGACCAGCTTATCTTTAGGGCATGGTGGATGATGGGATATGCTGATCAATGGACATAAGGTCTTCTTGATCCTGGCCACCTGATAGGCAGAGCCCTTGAACCCCAGGACATTAAATACTGAGAAGGTGTTTGCATATGTAATGGTCCTGAAAAGGAGAGATGTTTGGCTCTGGCATACTCAGAACCTTGGATTTGTCTTGTTTTTGGGTTAGTCTCGTGGCTTGAGGAGCAGATATACGAGTAGCAAACGGATTGGCTACTCCCCTGTCACCAGCCCGGTGGTTGGTGGTTGGTGGTCGGTGCTCTGTGGACCCACTATGATGTACGTGTTTCGTCCATTTTTGCTGATCATTTTAGGGCTTGATTCCTAAAATTAGAGGATATAAATCTCAGGTGAACCACACTACGGGAAAACAATAGTGACTGGATATCTACTATTAAAATCCTCCTTAGGCCCACTGTTTATTTGACATCCAATCTGTTGATTAGGTCATACAGACCCAGATGAAGGGAAAGACAGATTGGCTAGATCCAAAACTTTTATGGCCACAAAAAGTTTTTAATGATCGGCATTTATTCAACATTGTTTCCTGTAATGTGGTAAACTTGAGATTGGGATATACCTCATTTTTAATCTCGTGCTATCAAATGATCTAGAAAAATAGATGGATAGAATGGATGAAACACATACATCATGGTGGAGGCCATAGAGCACCGGCCACCCGCCATTAGCCAGTGGCAGGGGAGTAGCCAATCCGTTTCCATACGAGTAGATGTCAAGTGACCATTGCAGGGATATCATCTCAAGGCTACACACAAAGAGTTGCAGAAATGCTAGTGCTGGGATCAAGCACTGCCCCCATTGGGACCTAGCTAGAGATGAATGATCTTAGCCTAGGTTTTGTGAGACCAACCTTGATATATATGATTTTTTCAATGTAGTTCATCTCTTTTAACATATATTATAGGGCATGAGTCCAAAACGAAAGCAAATCTATGGCTCAAGTGAACCACATCACAAGAAACCGTAGGGATGAAGAGCTTGCCATTGAAAACTCTATAGACACGGAAGTTTTGGATTAAGCTGATATTTATGCTTTGCCTTAGTACAGGTCTGTAGGACTATGAATATGTTGGATGGCAAATAAACATCACCGTATACCCTAGGAAGGCTTCGGGTGTCATCATTGCTTGGTGTGGTGTGGTCCACTCAAGCCTTTGATCTACCTCATTTTTTAGCTCATGTCCAAAATATTCTACTAAAATGGACAGTGTAGATAAAACATGTACATGACCGGTCTCCATATAGGCCCTGCCTGGATCGTCCCTCTCTAACTAGGTCCTGATGGGGTAGTGCCCAATGAGGGCCCAAAATGCTCTCAGCCAAATGACTTGAAATAGATGAACATTCCACGTCAGGACAGAAAATCAGGTTGCTGCTGTGGTTGATTTAAGGCAAAAAAGTAAAAAAAAGACCTACGATACGATCTTGAAAAACACTTCACCCATCTCAATTTCATCAGTCTCACAGCAGCCTCTCATGATTTAGGCAATAAGATTGCAATCCTGATTTCCAAGATTTTCATATATACCATCCTTGATGAATGTTCCGGATCTGATCTCTTCTACAGTAACCATGCATCTTTCAGATCTCAAAATGAGAATCTCTTACTTAGAACTTTATTATTGAATGATTTTAGCCCAACTGACTAATAACCCTAAATAAAATGAGAGTTCAGATCTTAGATTATAAGCGAATGTTGATCTTGATGATATTATCGGATATTACTCGAATATAGAGATGGATTATTTTGGAATGGTCCATGTTATTTGATGGTGTGGGTCCCACCATACCCACCAAAAGGAATGTAAATAAATGCAAGGGGAGCATCATGTGGACGTTTTAACAGCACCTTTACCATCCGGCAGGAATTTGTCCGATGTGAAGATGAGATGGACAATGTCAGGTAGATTTAAACGAGTAGGCCACTAAAATCTATCGTGCAGGGTTGCCATATAATGACGTGGGGCCCACTTCGTTGCACTTTAGTCACAATGGGCTTCTGGGTCTGTGGACCCTTATGGCAGACAGCAATTATTTACTGTTGCCACAAAAGAGGCTTGTCGGCCCCGACGCGGATTGCGTCCTACCCCCGCCCGGACGGTAATCCCTCCGGGCAGGGCTCTGTGGGGCCACCGTTATGTAAGTATTTTATCCACGCCATTTAACGATTTTTTCAGAAAATTTTAATGTGTGAATTAAAAAAATGAGGCAGGTCCAAGGCTTGAGTGGACCACAAAGTGGGGATTGAATGTCCACCATTAAAAGCTTCTTGGGAGCTAGAGAAGTTTCCGATCAAGCTGATATTTGTGTTTTCACTTCATCCACATCTACATGACCTTATGAATAGGTTTTATGGTTTAAAAAAAATCACGTGGGCCCTTAGAAAGGTTTCAACGGTGGGTGTCATATCAGTGCAGGTTCCTTTGTTAGGGTCCACTTAAACCTTGGACTTGCCTCATTTTTTTGTTCGCATACTAAATTTATCTGAAAAAATCGTTGAACGGCGTGGATGAAACACTTACATCATGGTGGGCTCCATAGAGCCCTGGCCGGACGGATTACCGTCCGGGCGGGGGTAGGACGCAATCCACGTCCTTGTCGGCTCCGCATCCACATTTACACGTGGCGCATATGCCAGCCTGGAGCTTGGGTTAGATGAACGGTTGGAGGAGAGTGTGGGCCCCACCTGAGCATGGCCTGGTTTGAAAATGGACGTTGTTGATTGGATATGACGTACGTGGATTAATGCGTCCTACCCCAGCAAGGATGGGTCAGTCATCGTAGGGGCTCTGTGGGACCCACCATCATATATGAACCTGATATTTATGTTTTCCTTTATGCCTTTCATGTCTTTTATGTGTATACTATGGTTGACTAAGTTCGGATAGAAAATAAATATTGCAGTAGGCGCTGAGAAGTTTTCAATGGTAGACATCCTTCCCATGGTGTGGTCCACTTGAGCTTTTCATCTGCTTCATTTTTAGGCTCATGCTGAAAAATTATTAGGAAAAATGGATGGACGGTGCATCAGGTGAGCTTCACATAACCCTGCCAGACCAGGTTTGTACACCCCGCTGTCAGTTCACACTTCACTGTTAGCCACCCCTACTGGGGATCAATGTCAAGACTTGAAACGAGGTGTCTTTCACTCAATCTACCACTTGAGCTATGGATCAGGGTGTCCCTGCCAGACCAAGTTCTCCCTGCAAGATAGGAGGCAATTCACCTCCACCTGCAACCCAAACCTGAGTGGGGCCTAAGATGATGTTTGCCCCAAATCTACCTAATCATCCATTTTGTCAACTCATGTTAGGACATGACCCAAAAAATTGAGGCAGATACAAAACTCTAAGTAGGCTACCCCGCAAGAAAAAGTGAGGGATTAAAAACCCACAGTTGAAACATTCATGTGCCATAAAAGTTTTGAATCAAACTAATATTCCGTATATTCAGTTCATCCAGTAGTAATGACCTTATGAACAGTTTGGATGATATGTAAACATCACGGTGGACCATAAGAGGGTTTTAACTGTAGGTATTTCCCTCCTCACTTTTTCTTGTGGCGTGGAGTTTCAGATCTGCCTCATTTTTAGGCTATTAGCTGAAAATTCACAAACATCATGGTGGACCCTACGCAGGCCACAGGCAGCCCGTGTCACTTCGGGTGGGTGAACCTTTGGCGAGATGCTCCAAAAGTCTGTGACTTTAGTACAGAGGTGGACCTCCTAATGAGTGAGCTGGCCCAACGTTAGCACTATATCTGCCTGATGGGTCCACCTTCTGCATGGCTCAGATGCTGTTATTGATAAGTCAGGTCAGCATCCTGTATGAACCGGACATTGACAGGGTGGACCCACTTGACCTCAACGACTCTTAAATTGCCAAAATATGGCAGCCTTCGCTAGGACATGGCATTATTTGGGCAGTAATGAAATTGCTATGGCACTAGCAATTTTTTGTTTGGTGTGCTAACATGCTATGCTCGTACCAATTTGTACGGCAGGAGTGACACGCGTCGACAGAAATTCCGTCCACCCCTCATCTATACCTTCGATCCGAAAAATCAGGTGAACCCTGTAGAGAACAGTTGAAATGTAATGAAATGGAGTGGCCCACCATTAGCTGTATACAGTCGAAACCATGGTGTTTATCTTTGCCACCAACCCATTCATATCAAGGTACGTACCAAAAATAGTCTATTTCAATATTGAGGTGGGTCCCACCACGTTGATTTAAAGGTTTTAGGTTCCTTCTGGTTTAGCCTTCTTGAATTTGGGTCCGGGTGATATTTGGGATCATGGCAAGATATGGTTCAGTTGACGTGATGAACGGTGTGGATCTCATCAATAGGCATCACCCACCAACGAATACAGTTCCACCTTTGTCCCTGTCTCTCACGAGTTCACAAAGAGAAGCCCACACGTGTCCGGTGGAGCATGATGGATTAAACCCGTGAATTATACGTGTCATGGTTCTTAAGATAATCCAGACCGTCCAAGTCACTGAATCAACTTTGAATGGTCCTTCCCTCATATCTCCCGTAAGCAGTGACGTAAAGAAAGTATCCATCAAACCCCTTTTCACCATCCATATATTCTTATTCAAACAATCTCAGCCAAACGCATCCACGGACCACCCATTTCTGTCACGTGCACCAACATGACACGTGGGCGATGATCGTGTCCATTCGTCACTAGGATTAGCATCTCTTTACCCATCTTCTACAAATTCAGGTAGCCTTTTTTTTTTTTCTCTTTTAACGGTTTATCGGGAAACGGATTGGCTACTCACCCTGCCACTAGCCAATGGCTAGTGGTCGGTGCTCTGTGGACCCCAACATGAAGGAGATCCAAGCCGCCCATAAAGTGGGCCCCACCCTATAGATATCCTACCCCATGAAACAGGCAGGTCCGCTCGTCGGATGAGGACCTTCCTGATTTTGGGCAGGGTGTCCTTAGATCAGACCCCACACGATGGACAGATCTAATTTTCCACACGCGCACATGTGACCGCACGCGTGGATCACATGTGGAATTATCAAACGTCCACACCCTAATTATTAGCTTCAACACCATCAACGTCATTTCGAGGATTTGAATCGTTCGATTTCAACGACATCGACCGATCTGGGCCCATGATATGGACATGTTTAGTATTAAAATAAAATAATAAATAAATAAAAGAAAAACATTAAGGAGTAGTTTTCAGTTGAAAATTATAATATTATTATTGTTCATATTCATGCATGTTCGCATGCATTTTTTATTATACACATTCCTATTGTATGTGGACATCCCATCCACCCCACAACATGGCCTTTGTCATTTCCGTTCTTTTTATATAAAAAAAATTAAAGATATGCCAAGCTCCTGGAAAAAAAAAAATGTTAATGGTCCAATCTTCAAACTATGGAAAATGGAGGAACGAGAAAATACATGCAACATGTGATAATCAACATAGACCATGTGATTGTCAATAAGCACTATGAAATACGGCCCACCTGCGCAATATGGAAACTTGGCGAATAAGCTTTCATGAAATGACATGATGGACATACACAATAATTGTGTATATAGTCTTCGAAACTAATCATTTTGTTTGAATAGTAAAATAAAACAACCTAAGATACAAGTTCCATTCGTGTCCCTAATCTGTGGTAATATGTTAAAATAAGAGACAAAACCGCCCTAGAAAGATTAGGTTTGATCAGTTGTAGCAAAATCAATGGAGCAAGCAGACCGTAACCCTGGCAAAGAAAATTAGAGTGGGGATAAAAATTTAAAAATACAAATAAAAATAAAAATGAAGTTTGACGACCCGAAGCTATTCAAATTACCACATATTGTTTGGTGGATTATATAGTTGTAAGCCATTCAAATCAACACTGCTGTATGTAGATACTAGATATGATTACAGTAGATTCTATAGATAACATAACAAAGAGTGGAACAGAAGAATTAACTGGCATGTTGTATGAATCACATAACCTAAAAATCAAATTCTTCATTGTAAACTGCTCAATGCCCAACACCACCAAAGCGACTGTCTTGTCGTCATCATCGTTATCTTAGCCTTCCTCCCAGCAATTTGGGTTTGGCTTTTAAATGGTAAACCAACAAAAGTATGAAGAATCCGCAGCCTACCGGACATTGTTGATGCTCTTTTGCCCATGGAACCAGCCATGGCAAAGGTTCACAATTCGAGCTACTCGATCTGTGAAGGAAATTGCAACTTCAGAATATGTAAGTGGTGGTTCAAATCATTCTTTGTTTGTAAACATCACGATTCAATAAATGGTGTTTCTTCATCGGTAAATCGGTGATATTAATAGATGCTCTAAACAAGACCATGTATTACATTTACTGCATTGAATATGAAAATAAGCCTCAAGGTGGTGAGCTCCATCTCTTACCTAGGTTTAGTACCCCACCCACTACTAAAAGCAGTCATGATAAAGATACCGTGGCAAGTCTTGCATCCTCAAGGTTAGGATGCAAGGGTCAATGAAATAAAATCAGTCATGATACAGATGCATGCATGTAAACAAGGTTCAGGAAGTAGTTGAAACATCCATGCAAAACATCATGACAAATTCCCAATTGCATCACAAGTCTTCCTGGGAAGGAATTCCAAAGCATTACTCAGATAACATGTGGGACTTGTATTACCATATCATATTGATAACTGTCATCTTCCTAATGAAAACAGAAGCATCCTGCAAAACATGAGTAATGGTAAAACCGCTCGGGAATTCCATGCCCAAACCAAGTGTAAAGAACAATCAAACACTGATCTTTTTCTCTTCCAACTTGTTGTGTATACAAAACCACTTGACCAAATGAAGGTGGTCCTCCACAAGCGATTCCATCCATTCGAATTGAATGTACCCATGTCCGGCACTTCATTTTAATTTCAAAAAACACAGACCCCATTCTAATGACTCTGGTAATCAAATTGGCTTAAGCAAATTATGCAAAAGCAGGACAATGAGTCGCGACTGTCATCTGCTCAATTCATCATTGTTTCTAAAGAGATTTAATTTCACAAGCGAACAGCTTAGAGCATGATAACTCATCTATACTTGCAAAAATTTCATCCGAAAAACCACTGCAACTACCAAGCAAAAGCCACCTCATCTAACAAACACACCATATAGGAGGAAAAGACCACAGCAACTTCTGCAGAAGTAATACATGTTGCCTTGACTTGAGGGCACAACAACAGAAGAGTATAGGAGGAAAAAAAAAAAATCTGTATATTGTTGAAGAAGAATTAACAAATGTTGCAGATATTCGGACATATTCTCATATGGAGAGAGCGAGAAAAACCTAAAAGAAGAAAAGAAGAAGCAACCAAGGGTTTTGGGTTTTTCTTCCGAGTGTTTTTTACCGAAAGCATGAGGACCTGAAGAGGATACTGCTTGGTTTTTCATGTCAACATAACATAGTGCAATGTCACAAAAATTACATAGTGGCATGTGATATAGGTTTCTTTTCCTCTATCCTTTCTATGAGAACATACCCAACCACCCATAAACACGCATACATGCATATTGAATATAACTGCCATTCACTAATCAAACTGAAATTGCATAGGATGGAATCATAAGCATTACCACCCACAATCTCAACAAGATTTCAAGGTTGATTTTCTTTCCCTTGTTTCAATTATACATTTACAATCGACCACCAACTAGAACAGATGCAAAAACAGAAAAGCCCCATGATACTAAATACCCATGTTCAATATAAAGAAAACTGTACCAAAATTTCCAGTTTCTCAAATGATCATAACTTCGACATGGCAATTAGCAGAGGAGAGAGAACTACAGGCAATGAAAATGCAGGGAACGGAGAACAGACGCCACCACCGAAGAACACCCATGAAAAGTTTCAGATTTTATTAAGTTAAAGGCAGAGAGTCTGGTAAGTTGTGTGTCACCTTCGAGTGGGGAATTGCATAGCGATGTGCCCGTGAAAATGCCGCTACTCAGCACCTCCATGCCGACACTGAGACGAGCTCCCTATGCTGCCAACAGAGGCAGAGCGATGCCTGGCGCTTCTCTACATGAAATCCCTTCAACTGTACCCTTTTTACTAGGCATTCCGCTTGGCTCTCTGTAAAATTACTGAAGGGTACAGGTGAAAATCCCGTTGATGCGAAAAGTGGCCTCCATGGCTGCATCTTATTGCCCGCCCGGTGCCATCCCAGGACTGTGCTTTCGATTCTTGGGCGGAGTAGATACCTCTCTATCTTCTGCACTGCATTGGAGTTCACATTAGCGGCATCAAGCGATTCTAGCAAGGCTGCATAGGATTGGAGGGCGTGGAGGAAATGGCAGGAGAAGGGGAGTTCGCTCCTGTCACCCCCATGATCAACGGCGAGGATGATTTTGGGGGCGAGCTGTTTCACAAGACGGAGGAGTACCGGGGCAGACAAGTTCGTAGACCCATCGATGGGGAAGCTCACAGCGACCGCCTCGTGTCCCGACGGGCTGAGTATCACCGGTAGGTCAACGGATTCGAGGTTGATGAAATTGAATTCAAACGGGATGCCAAGGTCACTAGCAAAGTGGGAGAGGTTCTCCCGGGTGAGACCGAACTCGAGGGGGTCATGGGAAGATGGGGAGGCAAAGGCAGTGATTTTCAGCGACAGGGCGCTGCTGAGCCTCAAAGCAAGCTCCTGCATGAAAGAGGCCCATTGGCCACCGAGGCCGATATCAAAATCAATGATGTGGATATGGTCATACCCATCAAGGGCTTCAAGGAAGGCCTGGTTGGATGTGAAATGGGCGAATTGGAGGACCGGCGAGATCTCAGAGAAGGCCTTGTAGGCACTGATCTTGAAGACGGCATCTAAAGGAGAGGCGGCAGGGGTTAACAGTAGGGGAGAAGAAGGGGCAGTGGCGGTGGTGTTGAGGAGCAGTTGCAGCGCTTCCTTGAAGTAGAAAGCCGCCCGTAGGAGGGGCTTTCCAATGGGGGAGAGCTGCTGATTGAGCCGCGCCAATATCCCTCGCGCGAGTACAGAATTCCCGGCCTCGACCAGCTCGGCGGCCTTGAAGAGCTGGTTGATTGATGCCTGCAGCTGCTGTTGCTGATTCGTGCCATCGCCGGAGCTGCACTCCAATTTCGGCTCAGCAGGCCTTTGCTGGAGTTGTTGAGGAAGGAGATGCAGATTAGAAAAGCTCTGCTGCTGCTGCTGCTGCTGCTGTAGTCGGACAAAAAGCTCATGGCTTGAATCAGAGAATGGGGCTTTCAAGATCGGACAGCTGGGATCGACAATGTTGGGCCGGTGGCGTTTGAGCTGAGGAGGGAGGAGGAGGTGTTGCAGCTCCTGTTGGGCGTAGGATAAGGGTAGGAAGAAAGATGGTTGTTGAGGAGGTTGTGCTTGTTGCTGGTTTATGAGATGTAGGGTGTTGAAAAGCTGCGGCTTTTCGTCAATGGGTTCAAACTGCTGCTGCTGATGATGATAACATGCGCCAGGTGGAGTAGAAAGAGGGAGAAGGAGATTACCAGCCGAAGGAGAAGAGATAGGGTTTGGAGGAGTACTGCTACTGTTGTTGCCGCTGCCAAAGCAAGACCCTCTAAAATTAGGAAAAGTAATTGGGTTTGGAAGAGAAAGCAGTCTATTGCTGCTGAGAGGAAAATCAGCAGCAGCAGCTAATGGAGGATTGACGGCATTCGCATTTGCCGGCGTCGAAACAGATTCAAACCCAAAACCCAGATCGGCAGGCCCGAAACCAGCAGCCCCGCCATTGAACTCAGCAGACGAACCACACCCGCTCAGCAACAGCTGCTTCATCGAAGCCCCGCTGCCGTCCATATCGAACCACTGAAAGAACGACTGCTCGTCGCCTGGCGGCGACGCCACAGACACCGACAGCATACTCTCCAAGTCCTCCATCCCAAGCCCGCCGCATTTCTCGCCTCCGATCTCCAACGATGCCGCCATCGGCTGAAATTCCAAGGCCCATTCCTCCTTCAGCCCGATGCGGCCGCCTTCACCGTCTTGCCGAGAAGGCGGCCACTTGAGAAGAGGATTGTCGGAAACCGCCGCCACGCCGGCGGTGTCGGAAGAGCCGCTGCCTCCGCTCTAGAAGACCGCTGCTCGAACGGCAAGTATCATCATCTGTATCTTGGGTTCGGTGCTCCTGCAGATACCGTTTCTTTTCAACTTCTACCGGTCTATCGGCCGTTGCAGCAAACCAAAGTTCATCCCCTTATCAGAAAGAACAAAAATGCCCTTGAGATAACTCTAAATGGCGGGGAATCGTCGAAAGTTAAAATAGGGGGAAAATGGCGAGGGCATGAATAGAAAAAAAAAAAAAAAAAAAAAAAAAAAAGGGGATAGCGAGATTGCAGGTACATGTTGGATACGCGCACCTGAAGGACCTCGTTTTCGCATACACCCGCAGCTGCAGCTGCAGCTTCAGCCTCCTCCTCTCTCGCTCTGTTCTGCTATGGATGCGTGCAATGTGAAGAGAGGATGGGAAAAGGGACCTGATTCTTATAAATTCTACGCAGCTAGGTTCTAACAGTACAGGTGGCGATATGTAGTGATCCTGACTGTTGATCTGGTGGGCCACTTCTTCGATGGGCAAAAGTCGCATGACTAGACAACTCCGGCCATACGGTTCTGAGTTTTGCTGGTTGGATGTGGACAGTTTTTCTCTGTTTTGAGTCAGCCGTTCGTTTTGCAGGGGACGGATCAATTGACTACATCTGTACAATCCAATGGTCTTTAGGAAATTGCTGGGCCACATGATGATCCACCAGATCAATAGCTCCGATCACGTGCACGTTCGTCACGTGTGGCATGAGGCAGATGGAGCTGCACAAAACTTCCATCACGCGAGCTGCATTACAGTATTTAACCCTTGAGGTTTGCTACAGTGCATCATGGCCTGTCGCTATCTTTTTTTAGTCCGAGCGGGTGCGGTTTTAAAGTGATCCACACCGTTTATACGACGGGCCTCACCGTGGATGGATGATAAGCATGTTTCCAGGGTAAACGGATTGGCTACTCCCCCTGCCACCAGCCAATGGCTGATGTGTTGGGATTTTTTGGCCTGCGGAATCACATAGATCTAGATTTAGAATGGTAACCCAATGGCACCAAGCACACACAAGAAAAGAGAACACACAGATTTAACGTGGAAAACCCTTGCGGGAAAAAACCACGGCACAAAGCGACAAATCACCACTATGAAAGCATCAATTACAAAGAGAAAGGACTTACCCAATTCGAACAACCTCGAATCTCACCCTTGCTACACCCTTTAGAAACCCTGAAACCCTTTTAGAAACCCTTAGCATTCATCACCACTTCCTAGAAAAACCCTAGGAATACCTATTTATAGTTAGGAAACTTCCCTTCCGCATCCCAGTTGCGAAAGGACTCAAATCCGCAGTTTCGTGCAAAATTGCGGAACAAACTGCGTGACCTTCGACTAATCGAACCTAGTCTTCAACTAGTCGTAGGACCCCTTCGACTAGTCGAGCATCCCTTCGACCAGTCGTAGCTACAGTAAAAAATAGCAAAAACTTGCTGGATTTTGAGTTGTACAAGGGCTCGAACCTACGACCGGTCGAGGGTCTCTTACAACCAGTCGAAGCTTCCCACGACCGGTCGAACGACCTCAAAACCTTAGATTTAAGACTTTTCTCAACAATCTCCACCAAGTCTTCAATCTTCAACCGTGTAGCTCCTTGACCTCTTCTCTTATCTCTACTTCACATCATAGCTCAAGATCACATTGGCCAACCAGTGCTAATCACGGATCTGATAGATACCTGCTATACCGTCGGCACGAATATCTCTGAGAAGCTGATTCCTTCTCTCTGAGCATAACTCTTCGCTACCAACCTTGCCCTGTATCTATGCTGTATGCTCATGAAGATCCACCTGCATCCAACTGCTCACCGGCCCTACTGGAAGCTCCACCAGCTCCCATATGTTGGTCTGGTACAACGAATCCATCACATCGCCCATAGTCACCTTCCACTTCTCAGCACCAGGCTCACCTAGAGCCATCAGAATAGAAGATGAATCACCTGCAATATTGGAGTCGTCCATGTACCTTGCCGATATCCTGCAATCATGCCATGTGGTTCTTCTCACAGGTGGCTGCTCCACCTGCTCTATATCCCTGTCCGCACGTCTCAGCCTTCCTGCCCTGCCCGCTCATGTGGCCATGCCCATCATGCCATATATGTGCAGAGGTGGAATTCGCTACATCCACTGTAGCTCCACCTTTTAAAGTGCTCCCGATCAACCTGTAAACATGATCGAGTCGTTGCGCTATCATGACTATCCATGCCCCATTGGATACCTTAAGAGCACCATCAATACCTGTGTACTTGCATCCCTTTGCCTCAAGCACACCAAGAGAAATCAGATTCTGTTTCAAATCAGGAACGTGCCTGACATCAGTCAAGGTACGCTCCACCCCATCAAACATCCTGATGCGTACCGTACCAATAGTCATAACATTACAGGCAATGTCATTGCCCATAAATACTTGTCCACCATCGCACTCCTTATAGCTGATGAACCAACTCCGATGAGGAGTCATGTGAAAAGATGCCCCTGTGTCTAGCATCCACTCATCCTTACGATCATCGTATGACCGTCTGAGCGAAGACACAGACAAAACATCACCATCACATTCACTCGATTCATCTGACGTAGCAGTGTTAGCCTCCCTGCATGAAGCCTCAGAATCTTCCCTCTTAGATTTAGTATTTTCACAATCCCTTTTCACATGTCATTCCTTCCTACAATTCCAGCACTTTACCTTTCCTTTGCCCTTGCCCTTGGATTTGAATCTAGAACCTGAAGAACCTGCATCGTGTTCAGAATTCCTACCCACTATAAACAGTGCATCAGAAGATGTCCCTATGTTGCTATATAGCTGTCTCATAGCCTTCCCTTGAAGGGCTGAGATAACAGTGTCGACACTCAGAATTTTATTCATGCTGCACATTGTGTCATTGAATGACACATAGGACGCCCGAAGAGAATTCAGCAACATACATGCTTGTTCTTCATCTTTCATCACTTCATCCATATCGAGCAATTTGCAAACCAATTTATTAAAATTGCTGATGTGAGCCTCCAGATCTCCACCCTCTGCCATCTTGAAGTTATACCACTGCCGCTTCAAGTGCAGACGATTTTCAGAGGATTTCTTCGCATAAATATCCTCCAACTTCGCCCATAAATTAGCCGCAGTTTTCTCCCTCATGACGTTGTAGAGAACCTCATCCGTGAGACATAAATGGATCGATGATAAGGCTTTCTTATCAAGAGTATTCCAATCATCATCTTTCATGGTGGACTTCCGCTCCTCAAGAGCACCATCTTCGCCTTACTTGATTAAGGAACTCATCACCTTGATCTTCCATAACTCAAAATTATTTTTCCCTGAATACTTCTCAATATCATACCTGGCGCTCGCCATTATTACTAATCCCTCAGATTCAGATCAGTGTCCCAACCGATTGCTTTGATACCACTTATTGGGATTTTTTGGCATGCGGAATCACACAGATCTAGATCTAGGATGGTAACCCAATGGCACCAAGCACACACAAGAAAAGAGAACACACAGATTTAACGTGGAAAACCCTTGCGGGAAAAAACCACGGCACAAAGTGACAGATCACCACTATGAAAGCATCAATTACAAAGAGAAAGGACTTACCCGATTCGAACAACCTCGAATCTCACCCTTGCTACACCCTTTAGAAACCCTGGAACCCTTTTAGAAACCTTTAGCATTCATCACCACTTCCTAGAAAAACCCTAGTAATACCTATTTATAGTTTAGGAAACTTCCCTTCCGCATCCCAATTGCGAAAGGACTCAAATCCGCAGTTTCGCACAAAATCGCGGAAAAAACTGCGTAACCTTCGACAAGTCGAACCTAGTCTTCGACTAGTCGAGCATTCCTTCGACCAGTCGTACGTACAGTAAAAAACAGCAAAAACTTGCTAGACTTTGAGTCGTACAAGGGTTCGAACCTACGACCGGTCGAACGTTTCCTACGACCAGTCGAAGCTTCCCACGACCGGTCAAACGACCTCAAAACCTTAAATTTAAGACTTTTCTCAACATGATGGTCTGTGCTCTATGGACCCCACCATGATGTGTCTGTTTCATCCATGTCATCCATCTATTTTTCTAAATCATTTTATGATATGAGACCACAAATAAGGCATATCCCAATCTCAAGTGGATCACATTACAGGCAACAGTGTTGAATGAGCATCAGCCAATGAAAACTTTTTGTGGCCATAAAAGTTTTGGATCAATGATCTTTGTTTTTCTCTTTGTCCGACTCGGTATGACCTACTTAACATATTAAATGTCAAATAAACAGTACAATGGACAGTAGAAGGATTTTAATGGTGGATATCCTATCACTATTGTTTTTCTGTGGTGTGGTTCACCTGAGATTAGATGGATTTGCTACTCCATTCTGTTGGTGGTGGGTGCTCTGTTGGTGGACGACGCTATATGAAAACAATAGTAATTGGATATTCACCATTAAAATTCTCCTACGGTCCAGTTTATTTGACATCCAGTATGTTGATTAGGTCAAACAGACTCAAATGGGGAGAAAAAAACAAAGCTCAGCTTGATCCAAAACTTTTACGGCCCAAAATGGTTTTTAATGGTCTACGTTCGTTAAACACTGTTTCCTGTAATGTGGTCCAGCTAAGATTGGGATATACCTCATTTTTTGTGCAGGTGGACGTCATGGATGAAACACATATACATCATAATTACATAACAACGGGTAAAGAGTACGACCACTGGGAGGGGTTTGTGATCGAATTTGAGGGTTCTTTTGTAAGTATTCCCTCATCCAGGATGAGGCCCATCGTATCAACTGTCTATATCATTGCAACGTGTCACACATTCAACGGCTACAGTCACGTAAAAATAGCAACGTGTCGGAAGTACCTTCGACTGGAAGCCTTGCTGCACCACCAGGACGCGGATTCCTGTAGTCGGAAGCTGTGTGGGGCCCACAGATATGCCCTTGACAAATCCACTCCGTCCATAAGTTTTGGAAGATCACAATAAGAGAATATTCAAAAAAATCAGGAAGACCCAAGACTCATGTAGGTCATACTAAACGAAACAGTGGAAACGGAAACGTCCACCGTTGAAACTTTCCTGGAGACCATGATGTTTATATGCCATCCAAACCGTTCATAAGGTTATTACCACTCAGATAAACGCTATGGACAGATATTATCTAGATACAAAACTTACGTGGCCCCCAAAAAGCTTCCAGCGGTTGGCGTTCAATCCCGCTGTTTTTGTGTTATGCCCTAAATAAGTTTTAGATCTGCCTAATTTTTAGTATCCCTCTATTTTAGTCTTGCAAAACTGATGAACGGAGTAGATTTATCACGTGAATATCTTCGGGCCCCACTTCCGACTCATGCAACTTCCTGTACTCGGGTAACAGACGATCCGCGTCCGTACCAGCGAGAGTATTTAAGATTGATACTCGCGGATGCACGTATGACTGTACGAATGTGGCCCATTGGGTTCATGATCACATCCATCCATTAGCAACAGTCCACACCACTTTTGAGCACTGGCCAAAAATTCAGACCGTACGATGGGGTTATACTTTGCTATGGTGAGCCCAGAACGCCAACTGGCACGTCCGATCCGTCAATGGCTTAGGTTGGACATCACCTCAAATGGGACCCTCAATACCCATCAAATATTGACTTTCAACAATTTCTAATCTAGCGGTCCATGTCAGGGCTGCCATTCAAATGGCTTGGATAGGTTATTCGCCGTAATTTTCAACCAACTGTCCATCAGACGTAAGAACCAGTAAATGCATGGTCTAGATTCACTACCATATTTGCCACGTGTCAGGTGTGCGGCAACGAACATCCTCTTGCCGATCCAGCAAAGACAAAGACTTCCTGGAATTGACCGAAGGTCTATAATCATCATGAAAGTGCTGCCTGCCTGATGTGCGGCTTGGACTGACCTGGTATTAACACGCAATGTACTGTACTCGCACGATTAACCCTTGATTTTCTTGGCGCATTTATCTTGTTGCAGTCTGCAGGGTCTAGGCCTTTCCGGACCCGAATCCACTGCAAGACTGAACGGCTGTTGTACTGGTGTATACAATATCCGAGCTCTGTGGGACCCTCCATATTGTATATATGAAATCCACTCCGTTCATCACTTTCATCACTAATTTTCCACCGTGCATGTCAAGAACCAGCACAATTCAAAAATTATATGGATAATAACGCCGAAATATGTAAAGCACGCCTTAAACATCTAAGTTCGAGCTATGTGGTCGGCCTGAGTTTTGTATAAGGATGATATTTGCATCTTCCTTTCATCTTTATGAAGCACACCCGATTCAACGGTTAGATTGGATATTTACACCAAGTTGGACCCGTGCATTAACATACAATTCCGTGGGCCCCACAGTTCGGGTATTGAACCCGGTACGTACAACAGGTGTTGCAGATATGGGTTTGTAAGGTGATATTGGGTCCATGTGCAATCCACGGTGGACCCTTCCAATCCAATGGTCCATCACTACAGTTTGGGCCTATTAAAATTAGCCTGTTCGAACATGGGTCGAGCCCAGGCCCACTTTCTACTATTGAGTCAGTTTTGGGTTGATCCTGACCGACCCTGTTGACACCCCATCATAGCCAATGGTTGTTGCCGGTTCAATCAAATCACGGGATGCTATTAAAAGCCGCAGTTCAGGTCCACGTTGCATGTCCCTTGGCATGAAAGGCAGCCAGGCACAGTCAATCAGGTGAGCCACGTGTGTGGGTGAATATGGAATTCGGTTAGGTGAGGAAATATCAAGTTTCATGAAATCATGACGTGACGTTATTTCATTGGCTGGTGGGACACTTGCCAAAGAAACTCCCACCAAAATTCAAAAGCCTAATGAAACTCACTGTTACCAAGATCTTGACTGAATCGACTTCCACCGAACTAAGACCTCATTTCCGCGGAATAGAGACCTTTGGCTGTTCTTAGCTGTCTGTTCTGCTAGACTTTTGACATGGACTGCCGGGCCACTAGATGACATTGGGCATTTTACTGACGATTTTCAAAACAAGGTTATGACTGACTATCGAGCATGTGTCTCCTTATCCACTGGGACCCATGTTGGTTTAACGATTTGAACCGTTCTTATTCTCATTGACACTGTAAATAAGCTATAATCCCTTAATTGCTCTTTAAATATCTTCTTTCATTCCTTTAAATTCATCTATAGATAGCAACAATCATCAATATAAGCTTCTTGCATCATTGAACTCAATCATCGGTCACTCTGCGTGGTTGATGATTACGAATGGGGTTTCGGACCTGGTTTTACTTAGGACCCAAACACCAACTAGCTAGCTAGTGTCAAAGCTATTTTGGGCCCAGCGATGTATGTTTTTCATCGATGCCAGCCATTCTTTTTTCTTTCTTTTTTTTTTCCTGCTCATTTTATTGTATGAGCTCAAAAATGAGGTAGATAGAATGTTCAAGTGAACTACACTGGAAACAGGGAGCCATGGAAGTTTTGGGTCAAGTTGATATTTGTGTTTTCCCTTTGTCTAGGTCTTTGTACCTTATTGACAGGTTAGATGACAAATAAACATCCTTGTGTGGGATGTAGGTTTCAACGGTAGATGTTGCCTCATTTTTTGGGTCCTATGTTAAAACTGGCTAGAAAAGAAAAAAAAAAAATGGATAAAAGGCATGAATAATTCTTAGATGTTTTCAATTTATACATGAAATAGGGGTTTGATTGATCGACTACCTTAGTCGAATATTCAAGTGAACTCTGATTAATATATGCCATAATAATTATGTATGATCTACACATCTCACATCATTATTCTTCACCACACATCACATTATATTTTTAATCTGCATTATATGGCATCATGCCTTCATCATATTTTGTCATCACACACACACACACTATCATATCATTAGCACGAGGATATATCATTTTCGTTTCATGATTAATATAAGCAATGTCAAAACTACCACAAACAACTACTCATCCACCATCAATGCATATGCCATTAATTCGTCATCCATTAAATCATCACCATAATTGATATTAACCCTACCATAATTGCCATAATTAGATGGTATCCATCATTGTAACTAACAACTCGCCATTATCTGCATCATGTTATCACACATGCATCACCATCTCAACCATCAATAGGTGCTTCCCACCTAAGTGTGACTCCCACATTAAACCTTAGACTACGTGCTAGGCATACAATCCTATAGGTCAAGCGTGAGTCACACTTTGCAAACCACTAGGCCAACTCTAAAGGATAAACTTCCACCCACAAGGCTTTTAATAGTGTGGTTCTAATTCCACAATTAAGTGAGCCTTACACATTCCACCATTAAATAGAAGATAAATCACGATCTCAAACATAAAATCCATATGTCAACATTGTACAAATTTCACATCATGTTGGGCCCACAAGCCTCATGCACAAGTAAAACAAGAAAGCTCAACTATTACGACTTATACGATTCAAATAAGCCCCACTAAGTGTGGCTCAACTGACTAATAATAGTGTGCAAGGCACGATGCACACTGGGCAATTGGCCTGCCTTAATGGGCCTAAGAAGGGTTCCTAAGGTGGGTTTCTTACTCCCATGTGTTTCTCTTGTTATTGGGCCCAATTGGGCCTTAGTTTTGCTTCATTTAGATAGGCCCAAGGCCGCATATAACTTGGGAGAAACAAATGGGCAGCAAGGTTGTCCATCACATATCCCACACTCTCAAAAAATGATAAGCTTACATAGCGTGCAAGGCGGACCTCACTAGACAAGGGTAAGGCCCATACAAGAAAACCCACAGTAGATGGCCCACTTAAGATTTTTAGCCCATCAGCACCTAGGAGTTCATTTTAAGGTTTAGATGCTGCATTAAATGCCTTGGGAAGGTGGTGGACCGCACTGGTGTGGCCTCACATAAATTTTATGTCAAACAAACTTTTGGTGAAAAATGGTTCCGGGCCATTTTGTAGTTAGTTTCATGATCATGTGGGGACCACATCTAGTGAAAGGAAATACTCATATAGTAGATATATATGTGGGCTTTAAAACCCACAAGGCGAACTCCATTGGTTAAGTATGTACAATTTACGATGATGGCCCAAACATAGGTACTTGGAGAAACTGTGCAGGAAATATAGTGTAGAAATAGTTTTGGCCCGATTTTAAGTATGTCCTATGATCACATGAGGCTACCTTTCTACGTGTCGTCAAGTGCCCTTGGTAGTACTATATATGGACTTTAAAATCCATAAGGTGGGACCAGCTGGATGCACATATATAATTTTTGTAATAAGGCTAAACATGAGCATTTTAATTTTTTGCACAACTGTGTTTGGCCCCATTTTGATATCCGCTCCCCAATCAAGAGGGGTCCTCTATGGCCCAAGTAGGCTAGAAGGTCTAGGTGGTAGCCCATGCCTATCTTGTACATGGGGTCTACCATAGAGGCCCAGAGTTTGTCTAAAACCTATAAAATCATATATGCAATTTTAGGAATGGATTTGTCCCAACTTTGACTCAACTTCTCAAACACTTGGGGGCGATTCTTGATGAAGTGGTGGGAGATATCAATACTCAGATATATCAAATAAACATCCCCCATAGTAGGACCTTTTGCTATAGAGCATGGGGCCCACCACGTGGTGTCAAAGAGGCCTATATGTAATACACTTAAGTACTTAAAAAATTTTCAGCAAATAGAAAAAGTGTAAAATAAATGAAATGGATTCAATGGCAAGTATGGCCCACATGCTGACAAAGAATAAATAAGACATACACATCAATACACATAGATGTCCAAATTGGATGAACTAATAAAATACATAAATCACAAGTGATTCCACTCCCAAGTGGGTCCACAATAAGAGGATGAATGTTATGGACAACATATATACAACATACACATCAAGTAGCACATAAAATGTATTGATCAAATCTTTATGATCAGATTCTTTATTGAAAAATCTGAGCTAATGGACGTTTTTGGGAATATATCATTTAAGCTACAAATAAGTTTCCAGCCATACATGGCCTTGGATCCATCTAGACCACACACAATAATTCAAGATTTATCCTTACAGAAGCATCTATTAGTCCAAAATTTCTTAAATTATATTGGTAAGGAATCTGACCACAGAGACCGTATATATGATAAATAAATAACTTAAGTAAACTAAAAAATATATATATCAAATAGATCTAGTTGTTGGAATCATAGATATGAACTATACAATGTGTTGCCATAACAAGCTCTTGGATATATTTTCGTACGAGGCCAAGATCTCAGTCATCCTAACTCTCATCAAGGTGTATTATAAACCGTTGGAAAGCTACTTTGATTTACTACAAACCCATCAAATCATATATTTCTATTAGGTTTATTAAATAGACAAAAAATGGTTCAGTTTTTTGTAAATCAAGACCATCTATGCATTGTTGGACAGCAACTAAGTAAAATTGATGCTATGGGAGATTGGACCGTCGGATAGCCACGAAATTTAGTCCCGAGTTACCTCATAGTTTGTTACATATTATAACCAAGTTTTACTTAAGATCTTAACATGTTTGATTTTATACAATTTTTAAAAGTTGTTATCCAAATACGAAAACGGGATTACATATGAAATGTGTGGATATAAAGTTCATCCTGGTGGACCATACAGATGTGAGTCACCTTTCTGACTACCATGGCCAGTCATACATGCACACAGGAGCCACCAATGGACCTCACACACATCAACAAAATACAAAATGAAGAAATGAAGAGGAAGAGAAGGATGCAAGGAGGGGGCATAGACTCACCTCAAATGGATGGATGGCTAGATGATGATGAGTGGTTAACTACCTCTAGGTTTGATGGTGGGCCACACCTTGGCCCCTCTCTCTCTCTCTCTCTCTCGCTCTCTCTCTCTCTCTCTCTCAAAATTTCAAAATTTCTTAGTTTATCAAAAGTATAAGTGTAATTGTGTAAGAGAGCCCCTACTCTTTTATAAATAATGAAGGTTGAGGTGGTAAAATGATGTGACAAATTTAGGGGGTTTTATTGGTGATAAAAGTGAGGTGGAATGTGGTGTATGCTATGGGTAGTGAATGGTGTAAAGCATGCAGTGACTAAGGTGGATGAAATTTAGGCATGCATTGGCTACTGGATGGATAATAATTGTGGGTTGTAGGTAATGCATGGTGAATGATGAAGTGGAGTCTTTCAATTGGTTGTATGAATTAATATGGCACAAAACAAGACATTCATTGGATGCATAATAAGATGTGTTGGGATGCCTTACATAAAACCTTAGGATCTAGCCTCCCAAAACAAACCAGAATTATGGATAATAAAGCAATGAAATAAATTAAAGCATAAACCACATATCACACAAGAGATTTTTACGTGGAAAATCCTCAAAGAGGTAAAAACCATGGGACCTCGTCCAGATCAACAATCCACTATGAAGTAGAACGTTACAACCTTCTTCACTCACGCAGGAGTGGATAAACAATAAGAGAAATAAAGAAAATGGAGAGATCTAACCGATTACGAGGACATAGAAGCGCTGAGATGTAGATTACATAGTAGATAACCTCCACGAGCAGAACCTCCCTTCTATAAGCTTCCTCTCTCTCCTCTCTCTCTCTCTCTCTCTCTCTCTCTCTCCTTTGATAGCCCTAAACCCTTTAGCAAATCCCTTATAAAGCTTTAGGAAACCCTCTTATTGTCCCTAGAAAGCCCTAGGAACTCCTATTTAAAGTTTTAGGAAACTCTTTCCGCATCCCAGTTGCGAAAGGACTTGCGACATGAAATCCGCACAAAATCACAGAACGAATCTGCGTAACTTCGACTGGTCGAACCGAGTCCACGACCGGTCTAGCGCCACCCACGACCGGTTGAACACTTCCTTCGACTGGTCGAGCACCCCGGAGAAAAATAGTCCACAGTCACTGGACTTTGAGTCGTGCCACAACTCGAGTCTACGACTAGTCGACCACCAGCCTTCGACCGGTCGAGCACGGAAAAAAAATCTCATCGAATCTCCCCCTTTTTGTCCTAGGGGGATTCACCTTCTTCAAGTCAGCCAGGTTTCTAAAAACCTCAATTTTGCCCTTGAGTAAAGCCTTGGTCATTGTGTCTGACACATTATCTTCCGTGTGGACCTTCTCAAGCTGTAACACCTTCTGTTCCAAAGTATCTCTAATCCAGTGATATTGAATCTCTATGTGCTTCGACTTGGAATGTTGACTTGGATTCTTGCTCAAGTATATAGCACTTTGACTATCGCAATAGATCACGTGCTCCTCCTGCTTTAGGCTAAGTTCCTGTAGGAACCTCTTAATCCAAGGCATCTCTTTACATGCTTCTGTGATTGCAATGTATTCGGCCTCTGTCATCGATAATGTTACGGCCTTCTGTAGCTTGCTCTGCCAAGAAACCGCTTCCCCTTCAAACATGAACATGAACCCCAATGTAGGCTTCCTGGAGTCTATGTCATTTGCCATATCTGCATCTGTGTAGTCCTCTAACACAGGTTTACCGTCACCATAGCATAGGCTCAACCTAGATGAGCCTCTTAGATATCGCAGTATCCATTTCATCGCTGCTCAATGCTCTTTGTCAGGATTGGCAAGATACCGGCTGACAACATCAACCGCATATGCTATGTCTGGGTGTGTACACACCATAGCATACATCAAACTTCTTACAGCTGACGGGTAGGGTATCTTCTGCATCTCTTCCACCTCTACCTTCATCTTGGGACACTGCATGTCGCTCAATCTGAAGTGACCATCTAGTGGAGTACTAACCGGCTTCGCTGCATTCATATTGAACCGCTCTAGGACTTTCTCAATATACCGCTCTTGTGACAGCCAAAGCTTCTTGCTGCTTCTGTCACGGGTTATTTCCATTCCTAGGATCTGTCTAGCCGAGCCCAAATCTTTTATCATAAAAGACTTGCCCAACTCCTGTTTCTGTCTGTCGATCTTCTTGATATCTTTTCCCATGATGAGTATGTCATCAACGTATAATAGTAGAACTAAGAAATCACCATCTAAGAACTTACGCGTGAACACACAATGGTCCGACTCCGTTCTATCATATTCATGCTTAATCATGAATGAGTTGAACTTCTTGTACCATTGTTGTGGAGCTTGTTTCAGCCCATACAAGCTCTTCCTCAGCCTACACACTATATGCTCTTTGCCCTTGACTTCAAACCCCTCTGGTTGGTGCATGTAGATTTCTTCTTCCAGGTCACCATGGAGGAAGACAGTTTTAACATCTACTGCTATATCTCCAGATCTATGTTAGCCACCAACCCAATCAACACCCGTATGGATGTCATCTTCACCACTGGTGAGAATATCTCTTCGAAGTTTATACCTTTCCTCTGACCAAAACCTTTCACCACAATTCTGGCCTTGAACCTCGTCTGTGAATTCTTCTACTCAATCTTCTTTCTGAACACCCAGTTGTTGCTCAGAGCTTTCTTGCCCTTAAGAAATTTCACCATATCATAGGTGTGGTTCTTATGCAAGGATTTTATCTCCTCTTGCATAGCTTTCAACCACTATCCCTTATGTTCGTCGGCTAGGGCCTCAGAATAATCTTCTGGCTCTCCCCCATCAGTTAGCATAATGTACTCATGTGGCAAGTACCACTTGGACGGCTGTCTGTCCCTAAATGACCTCCTCACCTGTGGCTTAACAGGTGGATCAAGTGAGGGCTGCTCCCCTGGTCCATCTTCTAAACGAATTCCCTCGTCCTCTGTACCTTGTTGTACTCCCCCGTCATCAGGCACCACGGGAGGAATAATCGAATCCATGTCCTCTAGCTCACCTGAACTAGGCTGGTTCTTCTCTGGCTTACCAATGTCTTCTATACACTGATCTTCAAAGAAAACCACATTTCTGCTCCTGACAAGCTTCCTCTCAGTCGGATCCCACAATCTGTAACCGAATTTTTCATCATCGTACCCTAAGAACACACATTACCTAATCTTCATATCGAGTTTGGACCTCTCGTCCTTTGGTACGTGAACGGATGCCCTGCATCCAAACACGCTGAGATGACTGTATGATGGATCATGTCCAGTCCACACCTTCTCAGGTACTTCTCCATTCAACGGGGCTGATGGAGACCTGTTTATCAAATACACCGCCGTGTGCATTGCTTCTCCCCAGAACGTCTTGGGCAATTTCGAATGGGATAACATGCATCTGATTCTCTCAACAATAGTGCGATTCATTCACTCAGCTACACCATTATGCTGGGGGGTCTTAGGAACCGTCTGTTCATGCCGTATACCCAAGGACTTGCAATACTCATGAAAGTCGCCAATATATTCACCACCATTGTCAGTGCAGATGCACTTTAATGATCTACCTGTCTCTCTCTCTCTCTCGACCATAGCATGAAACAATTTAAACACACCAAAGACCTCGTCCTTGGATTTCAAAGCATAAACCCAAACCCTCTTAGATGCATCATCTATAAAAGTAACAAATTACAATGCTCCACCCAAGGTTTTTGTCATCATAGGACCACAAACATCAGAATAAACCAAATCTAATGCATGCACTTTATTAATATGAGAAGCAGATTTAACAAATGAAACTCTATGTTGTTTCCCTGATAAATAATCAAGACAGGTTTTGAGAGGTGTACATGTCATTCTAGAAGGAGCCGCTTCTTTGCTAGTACCTGAAGCCATTTTTCACTCATGTGGCCTAGATGCCTGTGCCACATGTCAATAGTTGAATCTTCCGCTGCGTTCAACCCACCCTTGCACATACTGACACTTATCTTGTAAAGGGTGCAACACTTATTTCCTCTGGCCACGATCAATGAACCCTTGATGAGCTTTCATCGCCCACCAGCAAATCGGCTTTCATACCTATCATCATCCAACATTCTTGTCGACATCAAGTTGAGGTGAAGGTCTGGGATATGCCTCACATCCCTGAGAACCAATGTGCAGCCCACATCGGTCTTCACACAAATATCACCGACTCCCACGATTTTTGATATGCCAGAATTTCCCATCTTCACAGTCCCATAGTCACCTGACTTGTAGCTTTTGAAGAAGTCCCTGCGTGGAGTCGCATGAAAAGAAGCTCCCGAGTCTATCACCGAGTCGGGGTCTTGACTCGTAGCCGTGAGACATATATCATGATCTGCAGAAAGAATAACTACAACGTCGCCATCTGAAGCAACCGCAGTGGAATCTGATTCATCTTCATTCCCTTTTCCTTTCTTATCGTTCTTCTTACCACGATATTCATGCTTGTAGTAGTCATTCTTGCCACAATTCCAGCAATCAACATCCTTTTTGTTACTCGACTTGCCTCTTGATTTATCTCGGGCCTTCCCGCCCTTCTTGTTCTTTCCTCTTCCCCGTTCTTGTGTCACAAGGGCCTCTTGCTGAGTAGACCCCTGAGACTTCCTCCTTGTCTCTTCATTGAAGATACAACTAGTTACCTATTCCATGGATATCTTTCCGTCTGGCGCGGTGTTACTTAGAGACACCACCAATGTCTCCCAACTGTCAGGCAATGAACTAAGCAATAGTAAAGCCTGCAATTCATCGTCCAGAACCATCTTCATAGAGGAGAGTTGGTTCACTATATTACTGACCTCATTCATATGCTCGGTCACAGAACCACCATCTTTGAACTTGAGATTCACAAGTCGCCTTATCAGAAAAATCTTATTACCGGCTGTTTTCCTCTCATACAGCCCTTGTAATTTCAGCCATAGGCTAGCGGCTGAGGTTTCTGTAGACACATGGTGGAACACAGAATCATCCAACCATTGTTTAATAAACTCCACCGCCTTTCAGTCCATCTTCTTCCAATCATCATCAGTCATATCCTTGGATTTTGATGATATGCCTAAAATTGGAGAATATAGGTCCTTGCAATAAAGCAAGTCCTCCATCTTAGCCTTTCATATGGTCCAGTTAGAACTATTGAGGCTGATCATCCTTGATGAGCCACCTTCCATAATTCAAAACCGATCCTACCCGTTCAATGAACTAAACTTTGATACCACTTTGTTGGGATGTCTTGCACAAAACCTTAGGATCTAGCCTCCCGAAACAAACCAGAATTATGGATAATAAAGTAATGAAATAAATCAAAGCATAAACCACACACCATACAAGAGATTTTTATGTGAAAAACCCTCAAAGAGGTAAAAACCACGGGACCTCGTCCAAATCAACAATCCACTATGAAGTAGAACATTACAACCTTCTTCACTCACGCAGGAGTGAATAAACAATAAGTGAAATAGAGAAAACAGAGAGATCTAACCGATTACGAGGACATAGAAGCGCTGAGATATAGATTGCACAGTAGATAACCTCCACGAGCAGAATCTCCCTTCTATAAGCTTCCTCTCTCTCTTTCTCTCTCTCTCACCTTCGATAGCCCTAAACCCTTTAGCAAATCCCTTGTAAAGCTTTAGGAAACCCTCTTGTTGTCCCTAGAAAGCCCTAAGAACTCCTATTTAAAGTTTTAGAAAACTTCTTTCCGCATCCTAGTTGCGAAAGGACTTGCGACACGAAATCCGCACAAAATCGCGAAACGAATCTGCGTAACTTCGACTGGTCGAACCGAGTCCACGACCGGTCGATCACCACCCACGACCGGTTGAACACTTCCTTCGACTGGTCGAGCACCCCAGAGAAAAATAGTCCACAGTCGCTGGACTTTGAGTCGTGCCACGACTCGAGTCTTCGACTGGTTGACCACCAGCCTTTGACCAGTCGAGCGAGGCTCACGACCGGTCGAGCACGGGACAAAAAATCCCATCAAGATGAGGTGAACATGAGCCATGATTAGTTTCGAAAGCATGAGAGAGGGGTAATGATGGATTTTGGGGTAGAACCCATTTTTATCTAGTAATGTATTGTCTCACATGTGTTAGCTCTTCATTTGTCATGTAATGTTTGTCCTATCTTGTAATAATTTCTATATTCTATAAAGTAGGCTTTAGGCCCACACGAGACCAAGTTTAATGAGCTCTGCACAATAAAGGTTACTTATATTACAAGATACACAATTTGGGTCGTGGATTCAATGGGTCATATCTAATAATAGAGCATCAGGTTGACGCACGATTTTCATCATTGTGACCGTATGTGTAATGCCTATTTTTTTAAAAAAAATAAAATTTTTAAATTGATTTTGAGTGTGTGTGTGTGTGTCTGTGTCTGTGTGTGTGTGTGTGTGAGTGAGTGAGAGAGAGAGAGAGAGAGAGAGAGAGAGAGAGAGAGATCTGTCAATCTCATCTCATCTCTCATTATCTTAACTTTGCCATGTATCTCAGTCTCCCAACAAAACCCCTCTCTTAAAGAGGGAGCATGTGAGAGTGAGAGTTTTACTAAGACTTAAAGAACCAATGAAAGAAAATCATAGAAAAAAATAATAATAATAAACGAGAGAGAAAGTGTGGAAGAGGCTTTTGGAATTCACCTATTCAAGTTAGTACAATGATCTTTTCTTTGTTATCTTTCTGCAGTAGTTTAGATCTTATCTTATTTCTCCCACTAGTATATTTCTCAGTAAATCTTCATCTAATCATCTCACACTTATCAAAAGATTCCTTTTATATTTTTTTAGTAAGGCTCATTAGTAAACAACACGAATGATTCACATTTAGATTTGTACTGTTACTGAAACTCATAATCAAACTATCTATGAATTTAACATTAAACAAAATAGAAGTGCACCTTTTCTCCATCATCAATTTTCTCATTGACAGCTGTCAATATGTTAATTAGAGTATTAAGCCTATTTAGATGTTCCTGCAAAAAGGACCATTTTTTTTTAAACATTAATTTCCCTTTCGTATAAGTTCCACAATTTGTTCAATAAACTTTTGTATGTAGTTTGATCGGATACATTGAACAAAATCAAAGCATCAAGTATAAGAAGTGTAAACAAACCAAAAACAATGAAGACTTTGGGAAGAATGATTCTCCTTTGTTTTTCTGTATTTGAGACAACCCTGAAGGGTTGAATTTATAGAGTTCTACAACGACTATACAAGGTAAAATGATAAATACAAAATCTCCTATTTATACATTGTCTATCTATAGAATCAGCTATACAAGGCAAGGCATGTGGCTTGTCTAACATCCCCCCTCAAACTAATGCGGGTCATCGATAAGTAATAGTTTGCTAACTAAAAATGAGTGGCGTGTAGAAGTGAGGGACTTCGTGAGAATGTCAGCAATCTGATCATGGGAAGCGACATGTGGTAGCGAAATGAGCAGAGAATGAAACTTCTTGCAGATGAAGTGACAGTCAACTTCAATATGCTTTGTCCGTTCATGAAAAACCGGATTAGAGGCAATCTGAATGACACTCAGATTATCTACTTGGAGTAAAGTAGGATCTTGTAGATGAACGCCCAAGTCAGAAAGAAGTCCACGTAACCAGATAATCTCACTACAAGCTGCTGACATTGCTCTATACTCGGCCTCCATGCTTGATTTGGAAACAGTGGCCTGCTTCTTACACTTCCAAGAGATGAGAGAAGTACCAAGAAAAATACAGTAGCCAGTGGTAGATCTACGAGTGAGAGTACAACCGGCTTAGTCAGCATCTGAATAAGCACGGAGATCCAGAGAGGCCGTAGAGGAGAAGAACAAAGATCGATCCAGAGTTCCACGTATGTACCGTAAGATGTGCAATACTGCAGTCATATGAAGAGTTCGAGGAGCAGAAACAAATTGGCTGACAACTTGGACCGCGTAGGCAATATCAAGACGGGTCATTGTTAAATAAATCAGACTCCCAACCAAACGGCGGTATAATGTGGGATCTGTAACGAGTTCACCATCGTCACGGCCATATTGAACGTTAAGTTCCAAGGGAGTCTGAACTGTCTTCTGATCCGTTAAGGAGGCCAAGACGAGAAGATCATTGGCATATTTATACTGGCTGACCAAGATTCCACGTATAGAATGCGAAAATTCAAGTCCAAGAAAATATGTTAGATGACATAGGTCCTTTATTTTGAAGGATGATTTCAGAACGTCCTTTAATGCCGAGATGTCAGCATTATCGTTACCAGTCAGAAGTAAGTCATCAACATAAATGAGAACAATGACGATTCCATGCGCAGAGGTGCGTAAGAATAAGGATGGATTGTGACCACTTTGAGTAAAGCCAGCTCCTATAACAACATCATGAAAATGTTGGAACCATGCCTGAGGGGCCTGTTTGAGATCGTATAGAGCTTTCTTCAGGCGACCGACTTTATCGGCAGTGATTAAAGAACTAGGAGAATGTTTCAAATATACTGCTTCTTGGAGGTCTCCATAAAGAAAAGCATTTTTCACGTCTATCTGAGTGAGAGGCCAAGAGCGAACTGATGAAACTGCCAGAAGAGTGCGAACAGTTTTCATCTTGGCCACAGGGACGAATGTCTCAGCATAATTAATTCCGTGTTCCTGTTTGTATCCTTGAGCGACAAGCCGAGCTTTGTATCGATCCAATGATCTGTCAGACTTGAGCTTCAGAGAATAAATCCATTTACTGCCAATTAATTGTTGGTTAGGATGTTGAGTAACAATGTCCCACGTATGGTTATCATCCAATGCTGTAAGTTCTTCTGTCATAGCCTTCTTCCAACAATCATGACTAGTTGCCTGATGGTATGAAGTAGGAATAGATACAGTATCCAGGGTAGTATTCATGGCAGACATAGAGTATATCAAGCGATCGAGCTGTCGATGTTCACGAGTGGAACTACGTACCAAGATAGGATCTGGATCGGTTACAGGTACAGTAAGGAGAGTAGTAGGTGATGGATTTGTACGTGGTCGTCGTGAATAAACCTGCAATGGACAAGAAAGTGGACTCGATGCAATCGGAATGTCAGAAAAAATAGTAAGACCAGGAGAGTCTGGTGTGGGTGAAGGACCAGATAAATGGAAGACAATATGCTCAAGAAAAACAACATGTCGTGATACCTATGCACGACGAGAGACCGGATCATAGCAACGAAAACCCTTCTGAGTTTCTCCAAATCCCAAGTACATACATTTGACTGATTTTGAAAAAAGTTTATTACGTTCTCGTGATGCCAGATGAACATAACATACATAACCAAAAACACGAAATGTAGGAAGAGAACCAGTGAGAACAAAGTAGGGAGATTTACTATTTAGGACTGTGTTTGGCAACCGATTAATCAAGTAGACTGAATGCATCATAGTTTTCCGCCCAAAATGAACGAGGAACACTCGTAGCGGTCATTAAGGTATTGGCAGTTTCAACAATATGACGATTTTTTTGTTCAGCCACCTCATTCTGTTATGAAGATCAGAACAGGTAGTCTGATGAGTAATCCCATGACCCTGAAGATATGTACGAAAAGTTGTGGAGAGATACTCTCCCCCTGAGTCAGAGCAGAGAGTTTGAATTTTTACTTGAAATTATGTGTCCACCATATAATGAAATATTTTGAATTTTTCAAACACCTGTGACTTAGAGTACAGAAAATAAATTCAGGTGTAACGGGTGAAATCATCAATGAATATAACACAATATCGTAGTCCAGAGAGAGATATAATGGGGGAAGGGCCCCAGACATCCATATATACCAGTTCAAACATAGACGATGATTTTGAAGTACTTAGGGGAAAGGGAATATACTTACTTTTTGAAAGGCAACAAGAAGAACAAGAATAATCCAAATCACATTTATTAAGAGAAATATTCTCTAACATGCCAGAAGAAAAGAGCTGAATCAAACGATCAGAATGTGGATGACCCAGGCGAAAGTGCCAGAGTTTCCACATTTTATTTGCCGAACAAATATCTGAGGAAGAGGGAGAAAAGAAACAACGAGCTGGAGTAACAGATAGGTGAAAGTCCAGTACGTACAAACATCCATGCCGCCTACCCTTCCCAAGTACCTTCCCCATTGCCAGATCCTGCACAAAACAACAATTTGAAAGAAATATGACGAAGCAGTTATTGGATGTAAGTTGACCAACAGAAATTAAATTTGAGGAGATTTTAGGGACATGAAACACATCACGAAGGGTAAACTGGCGATGGTCAGAAGGAGAGAAAGTTAATGAACCAATGGACTGAATTGGTAGTTTAGTGCCATCTACAGTAGAAATAGCCTGATTGCCAGTATAGGGACGAATATTGCGAAGATGGGAAACATCACCAGTCATATGATTTGAAGCACCAGAATCAAATAAACATGGAGAAGATGCGATTATACCTGACATACCGGCCGCAGAAAGGGCCTGTACGATCTGCTGGAATATCGCAGGGGTTAAAGGTGAGGAAAGACCTTCAACAGAACTAGTGGATGAAGTATCACTAACAAAAGGCTCGGAAGAAGTGGTCACAAAAGAGCAGAAAGAGCACAATCACGGCCACGACCTCGAGTACCACGTCCACGGCCGAATGAGGATGCATAGGCACGTGAACGACAATCCTGAAAACCATGACCAGTCCTTCGACAATAACCGCACCAATTTTTGCACCGAGCGACGACGTGTCCCACTTTATTACAGCCGCGACAAGTTAAAGGAATGGAAGCACGGTTTGGTACAGAGGTGGATACAGTAAGTGCCAAGTCAGATGGTCCCTAAGATGTCCCCTGAGAGAGGACCTACAGTCGTTATTCCTCGACTAATAAATCATTAATAACTGAATTCATTGCAGGAGTTGGGTTACAGTTTAGGAGAGCAGCCCTGCAATGCTCAAATTCCGGACGCAGTTTCATAAGAAACTGTCTAACTTGCACACTCTCGCGTATAGTCTGAAATATTTTAAAGTCATTTAGAAAATCGGGATCCATCATAGCTATCTCTGTCCAAATTGTAACCATTGAAGAGTAGAATGATTGAATACTTTTGTCACCCCGAGTAAGGTGAACCAGATCTTGTTCTAGACGGTATAACCTAGCCGCATTACTCTGTTAATATATTGCCTGGAGATGCTCCCACATAGCCTTAGCAGTGCGATGTGGCGTGAGGCCAATAACGATTGAACAATCGACGGAATCAAGAATCCAGGTAATAATCCGTCCATTTTTCATTTCCCAATCAGTCATTCTCTCGGCATCGGTGAAAGCGGGGACAGTAACAGATCCATCAATCAGTCCCCACAAACCACGACCCTTGAGAAAACTTTGAAAATGAATAGCCCATAAATTGTAGTTGGTGTCATCGAAACTTCATCGTGGTGCCTCTGCACGGGAGTCTTTATCCATAGATAGGACGAGATAAAAAATAAAACGATGTTGAAGAAGAAAGTACCTTGTAGCTGAAGATCAGAACAACAATTAGCAAAAGACAAAAGAGATCAGATGTAGCAAACGAGCAACAGATCAAAAGAGCAGGACGTGTGCAGGTGCGGACGCAGGTGTAGCAGGTGCGCAAGTGCGGACGCAGGTGTAGCAGGGATCAGACACAGGTGTAGCAGGTGCGCAGGGATCGGACGCAAGTGTAGTAGGTTAGCAGGGATCGGACGCAGGTGTAGCAGGTTGTGCAGGGATCGAACGGCTTGGGGAAGATCGGACAGCGTGGGGAGGGCCGGATCGAACAGAGGAGCCAGACGTGCGTAGGGAGGAGCCGGATCTGACAGGGGAGGGTGACAGGGAGGGTCGGACGAGCGTGGGGAGGGTCGGATTTGACAGGAGAGGGTCGGACATGCGCAGGGAGGAGCCGGATCTGACAGGGAGGACCGGACGAGCGTGGGGAGGGGCAGTGATGAAGAGATGCCGGATTAGGATCGGTATTGCTTTGATACCATGTAAACAAACCAAAAACAATGAAGACTTTGGGAAGAATGATTCTCCTTTGCTTTTTTGTATGTGAGACAGCCTTGAAGGGTTGAATTTATAGAGTTCTACAACGACTATATAAGGAAAAATGATAAATAGAAAATCTCCTATTTATACATGTCTATCTATAGAATCAGCTATACAAGGCAAGACATGTGGCCTGTCTAACAAGAAGAAGATCCCCTATAGCTAACTTTTTTTTCTCCTCAAATACTTAATCTTTCACATTTATAGGATTTTTGTTTTGTTTTTCTTCTATTGCAAGTGTACAACCTTCCTTATTCATTATTAATTTTCATAACATGTAATTAGATCCATTGAATTTTGACACTTCGACTCTTGTAGAACTCAACCTAGCCATTAAAATACAATTATAATACGAACTCCAACATTGATCTTGTGTTAAAAGGTTTCTCAACCTTTGGCTCTGATACTAATTGTTGCAAAAAAAATACCCATATAAAATTGATATAGGAAAAACAAAACCCTAAAAATAAAAAAAATAAAAAAATAAAAAATCCAAGGATTAAAGTAATAATAAGAGACAAGAAATATAAAAATTTATGTAGTTCAATAATATGTCCACATACATGAGACAACATAAAGCTTTTTTCTTTGTTAAAATAAGAAAAATAGAAATATAAGGGTTATATTTCTCCCACTCTTCTCTCATAGGAATACACTAGAAAAATGCTCTATTCACTTGTATTCCCTCTTATATCGACTAGACACCCATAAAGAAAGCATGCACAAAGCCTAATAAAACTAGGTTTAACATGTACACTCATACAAGAGGAGAGGAGGGCCTTCCAACAACTCCGCTGCCTTTATAATACGAGGGTGCAAAATCCATGTAGAGATCCTTATATATGCATCATACAAGTTAAAAGTCTAGACCATTTAGTATTAGGCACATAGTGAATATGAGCCATAGGTTAAAAAAAGTGTTAGTCTTAACAAAAGATGAGAATTGAAATATTACTCTAAATTCTTCTATATATAATTTTTATATCAATGGGGTATTTATATAGTAAAAATATTATATTTAGACAAGATATGTAGACAAGGAAAATAAGATTCTATGATTTTGGGAATCAATTAATTAGTTGTGATCAATGAGCTTCAGGTGTTGATGATGGTGGGTTCACTGAATCTTATGCCAGGGAAAAGGTTAATGAAAGATTTGACATGTTGCATGATTCTTCATCGACCGTAATTGACATATTTGAGGGCGGCGAGATGTAGTCGGAGGATGAAGAGGCGGTGTGCACTTGCAAGGGTGTGATTTAGGGAGATGATACTCTGGAAGTTGGTGCAATGATATCCGACTATTGAATTAGTGGACTAAGGTCAAGGGCTGCTTTGATATCAGAACAAAAAGAGAAAATTGAAACATTTCTCTCAATTGTTTTACACATAAATTTTTGCATAATGGGCATTTATATAGGATAAATATATTGTACGTAGACAGAGAAAATAAGATTTAAATTAGTTGTGATGGAGCAATTAGCTAGGTGCGATATCTCTAATAAGTCATTAATCAATTAGTTCAAAGTTGCATGACAAAAACCGAGTAGTTAAAAATAGAGTTGAATAAAAACTCAACGTACAGGTGTGGCATGCTTCATGAGCATGCCACCCTGATTTTTTGTAGGCATGTTAGTTATGTGTTGTACATGATACATGACCCACATCTCTGTCATGTGCATCATAGGAAAAATACATTTTCTGTAAAATTAGATTGATTTAAAAAGTTCTATCTCTGACTAATGGACATTCGTACTTGAATTTAGCCTTTTACACTTTTAATTGCTACCGTGCATTACATGCCCATCGGTTGGATTACTATGATCACAGTATTTTTTAGAATTCAGGATATAATATTTTTATATTGGTTACCATTACTTCGACAGTTTTGATTTTATGCGTCAAAGTATGGAAGGCACCCCTCCACCGTAGTAGTGATATGAGCACCATATCGTTTCCCCATGAGAAAATCCGAATGCGGATTTGTTGCCAAAGGCTTTTACAGGCACTTCATATGCTGGGATGTAGGTGGGCTTTACCATGATGTTTTTGAGAAATCCATCCCGTTTACACGTTTTGTGAGCTCATTTTAAGACTTACAACAAAAAAATGAGGCGGATACAAAACTCAAGTAGGCCACATTAGAGGAAATAGTGGGGATTCAATAACGGTTGTTAAAACATTTGTATGGCTAGAAAAGTTTTGTATCACACTAAGTTTTTTGTGTTTTCACTTCTTTTTTATACACGTACCCTCGCGCCCCCACTTCTTCGCCATGGGAATGACCTTATAAATGATTTGGATGGCATATAAACATCAATGTGAAACCAAGATTTCAATGATAGATGTTTTTTTTCTCAATTTTCCTCGCATAACTTATTTGATTTTTGAAATTACTTAAAAACTCCTCATATATGGGTGTCAATTTCTCATGGAGAACCAATAAATTCATAACTAATGGATTGGTCTACGATTATTGGACAACTAAAAATCAAATAGCTTTGTTTCAACAAAAAGATGTCCCCAATAAGAGCTTAAGAAAGATTTTAGGAGTTTGAGACAGTGATTTGCACAGTTTACTCAATTTAATATGAGTTAATTTATACCATGCATACAGTTTTTCAACTTTTGCATATTAAGCATCCTCCACAACCCAAGTATTAAATATCTCTCTTTCTCTGTTAGAGACTAGGAGGTAGGTTGTGGAGTTTGTTTTGCCTCTGTTGGGTGGATGATGCTCATAGATTAACCGATGATTTGAACTGTCCATATTCTTTGTGTTGTTGAAAAACTCAATTAGAAAGGACACATGTTGTAATAAGGGAGAGATATAACACATTAAAATTTTTTAAGGATGCTTGGAGTGCTTTTTAAAGAATCACATATGACATGATGATAAGACAATAAGTAGTTGAAAGGAATTCAAAATCAAGCTAAGCAGCTGAGAGTCATTTAGGACATCGACCGAGCAACCAAGCGACCAAGCGGAATGTGGTTAAGTGGGTCCTTACTCTTACCGGGTGGTAGACTCCTTGGAGTTTCAACACCGGGTCAAGGGTTCGAGTACCCACGGTGGTGAAATCCCACGGTGTGCGTGTGTGGGGTGTGTGTGTGTGTGTGGCGTGAGGTGTGGGTGTGTGTGCGTGTGGCGTGAGTGTGTGGGGGTGTGTGTGCGTGTTTAAAAAAAAAAGGGGGGGAATGTGGTTAAGTCAACAAGGAAGCCTAGAGTGGTTACTAGGATAAGTGACAAGGAAGTCTCCATAAGGTCATGTAGTGCTAAAACGGTTACAACCGTCAGAATGTGGAAATCATTCAGAAGGTCAGTAATGCTAAAATGATTATAGCAAACGTCAGAACATGGAAAGTATCTAGATGACCAAGTTAATGCTATAAATAGTAAAGGAAGTTAATAGAAGAAATTGTCTCATACCAACTAAACCAAACTAAATCTATCTTTCAATTATCAGTCATTTACATTCTTTAGTGTAATCTTTATATTTATTTGTTATTTACATTTCGTATTTACCTTTATTTGTTATTTACATTTCTTAGTATAATCTGTAGCAGTAATCAAGTAGCTATTAACTTTACCTGTAATCCGAGTCTACATTCATATATTGGATTTAGTTCGAATTCAAGCAAAGTTCTCCATCCAGATAGGCATTTTGCAGTTATTTTCTATAACCGACTATAAGAATTTCATTTTTATTTTATCTTTACTGAAGATAAAAAGTCATTTCGTACGGAAGGTTGAAGTGTGACCCATTTTCAGAAGACGAACCCCACCCTCTAACTATCGCTTGATCATCTTAAGTAACGTTATGCAAGTGGCTGAATAAGCGACTGATCGTATTAGAATTCGGTTATATACGATCAATTTCCAATGTATCTGTCTACTAATTTTGAAATCGAACCACAATAGGTACCATTGTCAACCGAATGCGGATTGGGCGGTGACCTTAGAGGCCTATTGATACACGTGCAATACCTAATAACTTTTAAACATACCTTGTACGGGCTTCATTTTTATAGCACGTGGCGTAGTCAAATCCCGCTATGTCTAGTCACCACTGACGTCTATGGTGGCTAGGGATGTGGATTGACTTATGACCGTGACACTAGGTAGTTATCTGGTGTCAAAGCTTTGTAAGGCCACTATGATGTTTCTTGTTATATGTGTGGGCTTGACTCTCCTTCTCGACATCACTTATACAATTGGTTACGAGTAATTGTGTATCTTTAGAGAATAGTCTTACCTAAAAAGAAATGGGAACACCCCATGTCATTAAAAAAAGAAAAAAAAAAGAAAAAAGAGTATAAGTGAAAAATCAAGGCTGATTGAAATCTCAAGTAGACTACACCATAGAAACAAGGAATTAAATGGCTACTATTGAAAACTATTTCGGGGCTTTAGAAGTTTTTCATCAAGCTGATATTAGTGTTCTTCCTTCATCAATTGTCATGGAACCTTATGAACATGTTGGATGGACAAATAAATTATAGTGAGCCTTCAAAATGAGCATTCATTCCATACTTTCCACTTGAGCTTTAACTTCTACCTTATTTTGGGTTAGGGCTATTTTTTGTACCTTACGTTAGGGCCTATGTGTTAACGTTGAATTTTGCACTTAATGCGGAATTTGAAAACGTTCCATGTTTAGTGGTGTTGTTAACGCATAAGAAGAAATGCGCTCCACGATTTATGTTGAAAAATTTTCGGTGATGATGGGAGTCTTTTATGTTGAAATTTTTCCATGATGGGAGCATAACTTAATGGGGAATGAAGAATGCACTCCGTGATTATTATTTTTTTAATCCAAAATTGTCCGAGGGAGATTTTCTCCCTTCACATCCCAACTTTAACACGGGGCACTTCTCTGAGCCCACCATGATGTATGTGTTTCATCCATTCCATTCATCCATTTTTAAAGATCATTTTAGGGCTTGATACCAAAAATGAGATGAATATAATTCTCAGGTGGACCACACCACAGGAAAACAATAGTGATTGGATATCCACCATTAAAATTATCCTAAGGCCCAATGTACTGTTTATTTGACATCCAATCTATTAATTAGGTCATATAGACATAGATGAATGAAAAAAAACAAAGATCAGCTTGATCCAAAACTTTTACGGCCCCAAAATGTTTTTAATGGTCACGTTCATTCAACATTGTTTTCCCGTAATGTGGTCCACTGAGAGAGAGATATACCTCACTTTTGGTCTCGTACAATAAAAGATCTAGAAACATAGATGGACGACATGGAAGAAACACATACATCATGGTGGGGCCCACATAGCACCGACCACTAGCCATTGGCTAGTTAATCCATTTCCGCGGACGCGGATGGGATTTTGACAGGTCAAGGGATGCATATTTCCCGTGAAAGCCTTTAGCAGGTGCAAGGATTCCGTGTGGGGCCAACTTAGATGTTTGTGAGAAATCCAACCTCTCCATCTATTTTTTAAGCTCATTTTAATGACGTGAGACCAAAAATGAGGAGGATCCAAAACTCAAGTGGGCCACACGAGAGGAAACAATGGAGATTTAATGACCACAGTTGAAACATTTATATGCCCTTAAAAGTTTTGTAATGGTCTAATTTTTTTGGTGTTTTCACTTTATCTGAGTGAAAATGACCTTATAAACGGTTTAGATGGCATAAAGCCTATGAAGGTTTCAATGATAGGCATTCCTTTCCCCACTGTTTCAGCTCTTATGTACCACTTGAGTTTTGGATCCTCCTCATTTTTTGTAGCATGTATTAAAATGATAGCATATCTTAAAATGATGTCGAAAAATAGATGGACAGGTTTGATTTCTCACAAACATCACACTAGGCCCCACCCAAAATCCTTGCGCAAAACTTCTTGCCAAAGGCTTCCTCGGGAAATCCATGTCCCAGGTTGAGTAGCGAGACTCGAGTGACGTCACCAAGTTTGAGGCCCCATCATGATGTATGTTGTTCCACGCCGTCCATCTATTGGGAAGATAATTTTAGGTAAAGATCCAAAGAATGAGTCAAATTCAAAGCTCCAATGGACCTCACCAGAGAAAACAGTGGGAAAAGTGATGCCCACTATAAAAACTTAAATAGGCCACAAAAGTTTTTGATCAAGCTGATATTTGCTTTTTCCCTTCTTTCATGTCTGTGTTAACTTGTGAGCATGTTGGATTTCAAATAAAAATCATGGTGAGCCTTAGGAAGGTTTCAACGGTAGGCATTAATCTCTCCACTGTTTTTTGTGATGGGGTAACTACATATTTGGATCTACTCGTTCTTTAACTCATGCCCTAAATTATATCTCCAAATAGATAAATGGTGTAGATAAATCACATACATCATAGTGGGGCCCACTACGGGCCCACATACATCATAGTGGGCCCATATAACTAGGTGATGTCACTTTGGTTACCATTGTTTCACCAGTTATGTGGACCTTATTTGAAGGTTTGTTGCTAATGTGCTCAAGCCAAACACTACAACGGTGACAATCTTCCTACCAAGAGAAATTGAGGGCCTAGTAAATAATGATATTTCAGTTTCTATTAAGTATTTTAATTATTAGAATTAAATATAATAATTTTATTTTCATTTAATAAAAAATAATTTTACACAAGAGACTAGGTCAAATGTGTCCAACTAATACATTCCAGACATTTAAAGATATTTGTTAACAAACATGTTGTTTCAAATTCATTACTAAATTTTCGGACTCCAGCCATAATTAAGCCAGCAAAATGGATGTACGGCGCGTGTAACACATACAACATGGTTGGAGCCCACGTAGTCTAGCTGGAAATTGGATTGCCTACTGAGTTTCTCAGTACGGTTTTATCCTACTGAGTAAACTCAGTTAGGCTAACTTTGAATGTATTTGGTTTATCCGCACCGTCCATCCATTTTTCCATCTCATTTTAGTCGTTGAGACCATAATATAAGCATATAAAAATCTCAACTGGACCACACCACAGGAAAAAGTGGGAATAATGACTTCCACGTTGAAACCTTGCTAGGGCAGACAATGATGTTTATTTTTCATCCAACCTGTTCA
>JAJHSJ010000007.1:12365110-12492608 GCA_021015155.1 Magnolia officinalis
GGACACATGGTGGAACACAGAATCATCCAACCATTGTCTAATAAACCCTACCGCCTTTCGGTCCATCTTCTTCCAATCATCATCAGTCATATACTTGGATTTTGCTGATATGCCTGAGATTGGAGAATTAGGTCCTTGCAATAAAGCAAGTCCTCCATCTTAGCCTTCCATATGGTCCAGTTAGAACCATGAGGCTGATCATCCTTGACCACCTTCCATAATTCAAAACCGATCATACCCGTTCAATGAACTTAGCTTTGATACCACTTTGTTGGGATGCCTTGCACAAACCTTAGGATCTAGCCTCCCGAAACAAACCAGAATTAGGATAATAAAGCAATGAATAAATCAAAGCATCAATCACACACCACACAAGTGATTTTTACGTGGAAAACCTCAAAGAGGTAAAAACCACGGGACCTTGTCCAGATCAACAATCCACTATGACGTAGAACGTTACAATCTTCTTCACTCACGCAGGAGTGGATAAACAATAAGAGAAATAGAGAAAACAGAGAGATCTAACCGATTACGAGGACATAAAAGTGCTGAAATGTAGATTGCAAAGTAGAGAACCTCCACGAGCAGAACCTCTCTTCTATAAGCTTCCTCTCTCTCTTTCTCCCTCTCTCTCACCTTTGATAGCCCTAAACCCTTTAGCAAATATCTTGTAAAGCTTTAGGAAACCCTCTTGCTATTTTGTGATACCTAGAAAAACCCTAGGCAACCCCTTTATAGTTTTGGGAAACTCCTTTCCGCATCCCAGTTGCGAAAGGACTCAAATCCGCAGTTTCGCACAAAATCGCGGAACAAACTGCGTAACCTTCGACTAGTCGAGACATCCCTTCCACCAGTCGTAGGCCCCCTTCGATCAGTCCAAGCTACAGTAAAAAACAACAAAATTACTCGTTGGACTTTGAGTTGAAGTTTTCGACTTGAACCTTCGACCGGTCGACCACCAGCCTTCGACCAGTCGAGCAGGACTCTTGACCAGTTGAAGATGGGTCAAAATAACCCATCATCTATTTGTCCATAGGTTTGGGGGTGGAATGCAGAACTGAAATTAAAATCAATACCATTCAATTTGAATATCTCCTTCCAAAAAATGCTTGTAAATGTTAGATCCCGATCACACACAATTTATTGCAACATACCATGTGTTAGATGCGAAATCAATTTTGCATGCATTTTATTTATTCAAAAGGGGAGAGTTCGTAGGCATTCATAAATAATATAAACAAGCACAAAATATTCCAGATTTTATTCCAGAGATTCCAAATTCTATACAATCCAGGCTATGATCTAGCACAAATTAACCATTAATTACATTGTGTAGAATATCCTTGATTAAAAGGCAAAAGACTACGTCTGCAAGGGACCATGTCCTTTATAGAAGGTCGCTTGGACCGGTCAAGGGATCGCTTGGACAGCGTTGAGCTAATGGTTCAGATCACACCGTTCCCAAGAGTCAAGTGTTTATATCCCATGTTATTTCAGTCCTAGGCTAGACAATCGTTGAACCTCTGACCAAGCAAAGCAACTCAGGGCCCATGCTCATCTCTAGGACAAGAGACCTCTTGAAGACCTACTACGGCTCTGAGCTTAAGCAGTCTAGCCTTCGAGTACTGGATTTAAATGGGTAGGGCATTAAATGACTCTAAGTGGTGGAAGTCCTTAGTATTGACACAATTCCAAGTCATTTTCGGAGTTCGTTCCAATCCTAATGTGATGATTTTGTATGTATTTGTATGGAGACACCCCCTGTAGGCGTAGTAAGAGTCGTTATCCGGTTTTAAAGACAAGTCACGCATGTATGCAACGTGTGGATATGGACTCCGGGCTATGATAACTTCTTGGTCAACCTAGAATACGAGAACGAATTTAAAATGCTAGCACGATCATCACATTAGGACGATAGGCATGTAATCATTATGCCCTTTGGTGGGTCGAACTGGAGAGCCAATATTACAGCCTTAGAGACACCTAGAGACATGTGTCATTTGTAACACGAGCAACCCGTGATCGGTTCTCGTTGGAACCTCCGCTATTGTCCAAGACTGCTTAGGGAGGCTTGAGCATCCTTCTAAAAACCTCGCGGGAGACGAGATCAACTGTTGAGCGGGGCAACTAGGCCGTCGCGACAGACAAGTGTGATGCCACCCCCCGGGCGTCACCGAGTAATTTGGCCACCACGCGGAGAGGCTAGCCCCCGTGCCAGGAGGCTAGCCACCACGCTGGCCTCTCTCCTTCATCGTTTCTTCCTCGGTAGATAGTTGGGTTGGTGCGCCGAAGCCCTCTCTCGAGAAAATTGGTTATACCAAGGATGTCCCTCGCCTACCAGTGACTGGAACGTGAGATTCTGGTGACAAAATGGGATTCCTATGACGAAATTTGGGTTTCTGGTGACAAAATTGAGTTTCCGATAACGAAGTTGGGTTTCCTACAACGAAATTGGGATTCTAACGAGGTTTTACTATTACCCCACACCTAAAGACCAAAAGTTTCAAAGTTCTTCCCCCTTTGAAGTAAAGGAACGGGCCATTTATAGCCGAGGAAACCGGGAAGTCAGCAAATGGCAAGATGCCACGTGGCATGCTCTGCACAGGGGGTTCGGTGAGCTACGTTGTGGTTTGGACTTCTGCGCATCAGACAGGGCCTCCGGGCCGAACATTAGGGCCATCGTGCATGGCATTTGGCTGTCACGTGAGGCGTGTGAGCCGTCGCGCCGAAGGTCGCGTTGCTGCGTTGAAGGCCCCTATTCTCCTTTTCTTCTTGAATTCGATACATTTAATTCACTCTCTTTTCTTCCTCGAAGTAGTATGTGTTGAGGGTCAAATATTACATATCAGACCCCCAATTACTGCCTGGATTTACGAACATGATACCATTTAATGCCCTATTTTAATCGTGTTTGTGATGCAAGGTACATTTGCAAGCGTGAACTGAAAAAAGATGCTAACAGCCGAGATTTAATGATCAGATTTCACAAAAGTATGGGACGGACCCCAGGGGACCAAGATCGACAAAATTTACACGCCAGAGACCCGAGAAAATCGAGAAACTAAAGCTCAAGTGGCTCGAAATGGTACATAATGCAAGATCACAGGGTTCCCACCATCCGTTCTGCCCGAACTTCATACACGGCCTAAGGACCATAAAATTAACCGTACACGTCAATTTTCAGCCATTGGATACTTCAGAAAGTAGGCTAATGGATAGATCAGCCCATTAATCTTCAATTTGGGGACCACCTGATATCTGGACATGCTTCAAACCTGGTCCCCATGGTTAAAATGAGGTGGAAAAACGGATGGATGGATTGGATTTCTCACGAACATCACAATGGACCCCACATGAGGGTGGACGTGCATATAGTGCATGCACACCCGAATTGCACCAGGCCATGCAGTCCGGTCAAACAGACCCTTGACCGTCTCCTATTCAAAAACGGCAACTACCATTTCCGCTACTGCATAACGAGTGGAAACTGAGCTGCATTGTGGGCCCCACACATCCTCCGACTCGATGATCTGAACCGTCCAGTAGGTTTCTAAAGGTCGTATCACCTTCACCTAGGTGGCGAAATTGCGAAAGACAGCGAGGATCAGATCTTAACCATTCAAGCGCAGGACCAACGGTGCAGAGATTAATCCGTGGGCCACACCGAATTTGATCCGAAAACAGTCATTTTCGACTTTTTCTTCCGTGAAAAATCCAATGAACAGACTGGATTTCTCGATAAATACCAGAAAGTGGGCCCTCTCAAAGTCCAGCGTCAGTTGGAGGGCCATATTTTGCACGTCCGCGAGTTCCGGATTTTCGGAATCCTTTTGGCCATTGTCTTCAATTAGATGGTTGATCCATGCCGTCCATCATGTAGCTCATGTAAAAACGTCCAAGGTGGTCTTTTTCTTTAGGCCGATTGTGTATTCCACGCACGTCAGCAAAAGGCGGAAGTTCCGCTTCTCACGTATCATGCGGCAGCTCCTCAGTGTTTCGCAGCCGACTCCAGCTGTCTGCGCACGGAATTTCCTCTTCTCCACCACGCTAGCACCGTCTTTCAGAGTTATAAAAGAAGAGAAGAGAGAGAGAGAGCTGGGGGATTCGATCTTGGCTCGGGTTGGAACGTGAGAGAGAGAGGGAGAGAGAGAGAGATTCGTTTGTGAATTTCTTATTTTGATTTATTTACTTTGGCGTGATCTAACCAACATGGTTGGCTAAACCTCTTAGCTAGGGTTAAGAGGTGAAGCTTGTAGCGAGATGGGAGGATTCTGCGGCTGAATTATGTCGTTGAACTTGTTTGATCGGTTTGATTTTAAGGAAGATTTTGGTTTTAATGATTTAGTGTGACTAATATTACATTAGATCTGTGATGGCTTGATTTCCTTTTCTTATTCTGATTATAGGGTTAGGAAGCCTGTTGTTCACCATCGTCTCCTAAGCATGGTTGGATGACGGAATCCTTCCTAACACTCATACATCTTTTGATTGGTTATGGATTGGTCTAAGTTCTGTTGTTACTTGTCTCTTAGGCATGAATTTGTAATGGAATCATACCTAATTCTTATATCTTTCTATCTTTGAAAACTAGATAAAGGAAGTTCAGATTGAGTTTTAGTGGCATATCTTTCAACTGGATGAATATGGGACTCGAAGTCCAGTGAGTTCGTAAATCAAGAGCGTAGATCTCCCTGATCTCTACAAGTGGATCCTCTAAATCCCTAGTTTCCCTTCTCTGAATTTTCTAAGTTTTAGATAATTATTTACCATTATTCCTCAAATCACGATTGGTTTAGATTTCATTAGCCTAGTTCTAGATCTGGTTATTTCAGATAACGTACAGGTTTCAATCTCTGTGGATTCGACCTCGGTCTTACCGAGTTTATTACTACATCACAACCCTATACTTGGGGAGTGAACAAGTTTTTGGCGCCGTTGCTGGGGATTGACGGCTACGTTCTGAAGTTAACTCGTTTTAGGAATAGTTTAGATTAGACCTTTTTATTTTTAGGTTTTATTTTTAGAATTTCCCTATACTTGGGGAGTGAACAAGTTTTTGGCGCTGTTGCTGGGGATTGACGGCTACGTTTCCTGAAGTTAACTCGTTTTAGGAATAGTTTAAGATTAGGACCTTTTTGATTTTTAGGTTTTATTTTTAGAATTTTTTTTAATTCAGGTTTTCCTTTAATTTTTAGAAATTTTCTTTCAAGTAACTTTCTATTTTTTGATAGTTTTCACTTTTTTAGAAACTAACCCAACTTTCTTGTTTTGTAGGATTCTGAAATAGGTTTCTAAATGGTAATTTCTCTCTTAATTTTTTTCCTTGCTATTTCTAGATTAGGATTCCTTTTTAGTAAGTTTCTAATTCTAACTCTTTTAGAATCTAATTGTTTCCTATTTATTCTGTTTAGAAACTAACTTCCTGTTTGTAGGCCTTTTAGAAATTTCTAATTCGGTAAGCTCTTTCTAATTTCTAATTTCTACTTTGTATTTTCAAATTTCTATTACTAACTTACTTTCTAGTTTAGAACTTTCCTAAATTGTTTTAGTAGAAATTTATACTCTCTTAAGAATTTCTCCTTTTCAAAATTAGAAACTAGTTTACTGCTATTTCGCTTCTTAGGATTTTCTAATTTTAGGTTAGAATTTCTCTACTTTCTATTTTTAGAACTTTTCTATTTCTAGGCTTTAATTTATTTTAGAAATTTTTTTCTTTTTTAGAAACTAACATTACTTTCTATTTTAGGATTAGGATTTCTAATTTAGAACTTTCTAACTTTAGGTTTAGAAAACTTTCCTTTTCTAGAAACTAACTTTGTTTCCACCTTAGAATTTTCTAACTTTAAATTTCTATTTTTAGGAACTAATCTCTTTTGGTTTCTTTTTGCAGGAGCTTAATTTAGGGACTCCAATTTGGTAACTTCCTTCCAACCCTCTCTTTCTTTTTAGATTTTTATTTCCCTTCTTAGGATTAGGTTTAGAATTTGATTGAGGGCTACGAGTGTTTCATGCCCAAGTGGGCTCGTGACAACACTCGACATCTCTTAACTGAAGGAGGATTAGTTGAGGGGTTAACTGTCCATCGTAGGACTAGACATCGCTCGAAATCCCCTGAGTTAATTGAGGATATGGCTAGAAATCAACCTCGTCTACCCCAACCTAGGGTAGAAGATGTCTAAGATGAGAATGAGGTGCATCAAGCACCCCCGCCTCGTACCTTACGAGATTACTTACAACCGGCGGGGGTGAGTACGCCCTCATGCATGGTTTTTCAGGAGAATGCAGGACATATGGATATCAAGCCAGGGGTGATCCAACTCCTTCCTAAATTTCATGGGCTTGAGTCAGAGAATCCATATCTACATCTGAAAGAGTTCGATGAGATCATGACTACCCTATACTTTTCTAACGTGTCTGATGACACGGTCAGGTTAAAACTCTTTCCCTTTTCTTTGAAAGAGAAAGCCAAAACGTGGTTACATTCACTACGTCCTCAATCTATTGGCAGATGGAATGACATGACAAGGGAGTTTATTAAAAAAAATTTCCATATCATAAGACGAACACCCTTAGGAAGTCGATCATGAACTTCGCCCAAAGGGAAGATGAAACATTCTTCCAATGTTGGGAGCGGTTCAAAGATCTTGTCAGTTCATGCCCACAACATGGTTTTGAAACGTGGCGCATCACGAAATTTTTTTATGATGGACTGACATCTCCCATGCGCCAATTAGTTGAGACAATGTGTAATGGGGAGTTTATGAATAAAGGTGTCGATGAGGTGTGGGACTACTTTGATAAACTTGCTGAGAACACACAAACATGGGACATCTCCCCTAGACCGAGTACTACGCCTAGGCCGACTCATTCCAAAGAAAAAGGTGGAATGTACCTCCTGAAAGAGGATGATGATATTAACGCCAAGGTAGCCAATCTCACTCGAAAACTCGAGGCCATGGAATTAAAGAAGGATAAGGCCAAGGAAATTGTTGTAGTTTGTGTGTGGTGCAACATTCACACTACTGAGAATTGCCCAACTATATCTGCCTTTCAAGAGGTATTGAATGAGCAATCCAATGCGTAAGCAATTACCAAAGACCTTTCAGTGGGCCCACCTCTAACACATACAATCCTGGCTGGAGAAACCATCCAAACTTCAGTTGGAGGAATGGACAAACCGCTACACCTCAAGGTTTCCTAAATCAAAATCCAACTCAAGAGAAACCTCAAGAGGATTCAGTTCTGAAACATTTTCAAAAGTAATAGCTTTTCAATCAGGGTATGCTACAGGCCTTTCAAGACCTTACAAAAGCAATACAAGGACTTAAGGCTGAAAATGCGATTGGGAACAAGGGGAGCTTCCCAGCTCAACCTCTTCCTAATCCTAAACCGCAATATGAAGTTAGCGACCCAAGCTCTTCAAATCAGATGGAGCAAGCTAAATCCATCACCACTCTTAGGAGTGGAAAGATCATTGACAAAACCATTCCGGTTAGGGCTGAAAAGCCTAAGGACCCGGAAGTGGATAAAGAAGATGGATCTAGCCATGCCCCACCAGAGTTAGAACCAGAACCTCAGGGGAAGCCAGTTGCTCCATTTCCCCAATAGTTGGTTACACCAAAACCTCTTTCTAACTCTCAGGATATTCCAGAGGTGTTGAAACAAGTGAAGGTCAACATTCTTCTACTTGATGCCGTGAAACAAATACCTTCCTATGCCAAATTCTTGAAAGACTTATATACGACCAAAAGACGGTAAAATATTCAAAAGAAAATCTTCCTGACTGAGAAAGTGAGTGTCATCCTAAAGCAAGATGTGCCGCAAAAATTCAAAGACCCCGGTAGCCCAACTATATCATGTGTAATTGGGGACTATCGAATTAATCACGCACTTCTTGTCTTAGGAGCGAGCGTTAATCTTATTCCCTACTCGGTATACAAATAGTTGGGTTTAGGTGAATTAAAACCCACCTTAACCACACTACAACTTGCTGACCGCTCTGTTCATGTACCAAGAGGGATAATTGAGGATGTGTTGGTCCAGGTTGATCGATTTTACTACCCAGTAGATTTCATCATCCTGGATACCGAACCCATCAACAATACAAGCACTCAGATTCCCGTCATTCTTGGTCGCCCATTCCTTGCCACTTCAAACGCAATTATCAATTATAGGAATGGTGTCATGAGTATATCTTTCGGGAATATGACATTAGAAATGATTATCTTTTTCAACACTGGCAGACGGGTAGAGGAAGATGACGATATCCACGATATTAACATGATCGATACTTTCGTGGAAGATAGGACACCCCTTACCTTATCCTCTGATCCTCTAGAGACGTGTCTGGCCCACTCCCATGAGTTTGATGATGACATAATTAGGGAGACGTGTGTCATGCTTGATACGGTACCGGTACTTGAAGTTAACCGGTGGAGGCCACAATTTGAAGAGTTACCCCAAACTGATGAAGTCCCTCTACCGTCTAACCTCAAGCCACCGAAGCTTGACCTAAAATCTTTGCCCTCTGATTTAAAATATGCATACTTAGGTCAAGATGAGACATACCCAGTGGTGATTTCTGCTCACCTTGAGAAAGAATAAGAGAGTATGCTCATATCTACTCTCCTGGAGCATAAGGGAGCCCTTGGATGGACAATCGCGGACCTCAAGGGAATCGAGCCCTCGATTCCCTCGATTTGTACTCACCACATATATCTTGAGGATAATGCGAAGACCGCTCGACAACCACAACGTAGACTAAATACAAACATGAAGGAAGTGGTTAAGGCCGAGGTTCTTAAACTATTGGATGTGGGTATTATATACCCTATATCTGATAGTCAATGGGTGAGTCCAACTCAAGTGGTTCCTAAGAAGTCCGGGATCACCATCGTAGCCAATGCCAATAATGAACTCGTGCCGACTAGAGTCACTACTGGTTGGAGGATGTGCATTGACTACAGGAAATTAAATACCGTCACGAGGAAAGACCACTTTCCTTTGCCCTTCATTGATCAGATCTTGGAAAGGTTAGCTGGTCATTCCTATTACTGTTTCCTTGAAAGGTATTCGGGCTACAATCAGATAGAGATCACCCCTGAAGATCAAGAAAAGACTACGTTTACATGTCCTTACGGCACCTTTGCTTACCGAAGGATGCCGTTTGGATTATGTAATAGTCCTGCCACCTTCCAGCGATGTATGATGAGCATATTTTCTGACATGATGGGGCAATATTTAGAGGTCTTCATGGACGATTTCTCTATTTTCGGTCCACCTTTCAGCGAGTGCTTGAAAAGTCTTAAATGTGTGCTGAAAAGATGTGAAGAAAAGAACTTGGTACTTAATTGGGAGAAGTGTCATTTCATGGTTCAGAAGGAAATTGTCCTTGAACACATTATTTCATCCAAAGGAATCGAGGTGGATAAGACAAAAATCGATCTTATCTCTAACCTACCTCCACCCAAGAACATAAGGGACGTGCGATCCTTCTTAGGACACGCCGGGTTTTACACAAGATTCATAAAGGACTTTAGTCTCATCTCTCGTCCTCTATGTAATCTACTTCAAAAGGATGCACCATACGAGTGGACTGAATCATGTCCGGAAGCTTTCACTAAGCTTAAGGGCATATTGACTAGTGCACCTATCATACAGCCACCTGACGGAGCATTCCTTTTGAACTTATGTGCGACGTGTCTAATTATGCTCTTGAGGCAGTTCTAGGACAGAGAAAAGATAAGAAACCCTACGTTATTCATTATGCAAGTAAGACTCTAAATCCTGCCCAAGTAAACTACTCGACTACGGAAAAGGAACTCTTAGCCGTAGTGTTTGCCTTGGACAAATTTAGGTCCTACTTGATCGGATTCAAGATCATTATTTACACTGATCACGCAGCGCTTAAGTATCTCTTATCTAAGAATGATGCTAAGCCCCGCCTAATAAGATGGATCCTCCTACTCTAGGAATTTGACCTAGAGATAAAAGATAAAAAGGGAGTAGAGAACGTAGTTGCTGACCATCTTTCTCGCTTTAATCCCTCTGATTCCTTTGAGACGACACAGATTAATGACATGTTCCCTCACGAACAATTGTTCAGAGTCTCTCATTCACCTTGGTTCGCTGATATCCCTAATTATCTTGCCACAGGTTCCATACCGACACATTGGACTGCGCAAGATAAGAAGAAATTTTTCACCGAGGTGCGCAAATTCTTCTGGGATGATCATACTTGTTTAAATATTGTCCAGACCAAATCTTGAGGAGATGTGTGCCAGACAATGAGCATCAGAGTGTCATCTCCTTCTGTCACTCACAGGCCTGTGGTGGTCACTTTTCTGCAAAAAAAAAAAGACCACGGCCAAAATTCTACAGTGTGGCTTCTATTGGCCCACTATGTTCAGGGACACTCATGAGTTTTGCAAAGCTTGTGAGCGTTGTCAGAAATTGGGAGCATTGTCCCGTCGAAATATGATGCCCTTGAATCTCATTCTTATCATAGAGGCATTTGATTGCTGGGGCATTGATTTCATGGGGCCATTCCCCCACTCTTTTGGGAACTTATATATTTTGCTTGCCGTAGACTATCTCACTAAATGGGTCGAAGCGATTCCGTATCGAACTAATGACCATCGCACGGTCATTAAATTCCTGAAAGAAAATATCCTTTCCCGATTCAGAACGCCTCGAGCCATCATTAGTGATGGGGGCTCACACTTTTGTAATAAGACATTCAAGAGTTTAATGAAGAAATACGGTATCTCTTATAAGGTGAGCACCCCATACCACCCACAGACAAGTGGGCAAGTTGAGATTTCCAATAGGGAGATCAAACACATTTTGGAGAAAACGGTTAACCCTGACCGTAAGGATTGGTCAATTCAATTGACCGATGCCTTATGGGCGTACCGTACTGCTTTTAAAACCCCTATTGGAATGTCTCCCTTTAGACTTGTCTATGGGAAAGCTTGCCACTTTCCTGTGGAGTTGGAACATAGAGCCTATTGGGCGATCAAAAGTTTGAATTTCAATTTGGACAACGCTGGCTCGCTTCGCAAACTTCAGTTGAATGAACTCGAAGAAATCCGGAACGACGCGTATGAGAACTCGAGAATTACAAGGACAGGATGAAGGCGTTTCATGACCAACATATTCTACGAAAATCATTCACACCAGGCCAGAAAGTCCTTTTGTATAACTCTCGATTACATCTCTTTCCAGGTAAGCTTCGATCTCGTTGGACCGGTCCTTTTACTGTTATCACTGCATATCCTCATGGGGCCGTCGAGATAAGAGACCCCGACAATGGCAAGGAGTTTAAAGTAAATGGACATCGCTTAAAGCCATTTGTCAGAAATTTGATTCAGAGGACATGTCCATGCCTCTGACTGATCCTTTTTACCAGGAATGATCTCCTAGTCTGATGGAAGTATAGGTAGGTTTCCTGTTTGCATAGGACTAGGGTAGTTGCTTTGGTCTGGCTGATGAGTTAAAACTTAGCACTCCTGGGAGGCAACCCAGCTTTTCATTACATTTCATTTTCCTAGTTAGTTAGTTCAATGTTTGTGGGTAACATTACTGCAAACCCTCACGAGACTACAACTCGTCCACTAGGGGCAACCTAGGGGTTTAAAGGCTTGTTGCATACGCTAAATGCAATCGAGAGCACCTGCGAAAGTGGTATAGGTAGGAGTTTATTTTTATTATTTGTATTTTACTTTCGATCGGTTTCACTCTTGTGCTGACCCGCTCTCATGTTGAGATCTCTATAGAAAAGTCTCTCTCGACTCGTTACCCAGGTACTATCTTCCCATCACTTCTCATTTACTTTCGTTGTCCCATGTGCATTGCATGCTTACATCTTTTACATTGAGGACACTGTAGATTTTAGGTTGGGGGTGGAAGATTAGGTTTCCTAATCAGTGTTTTTTTTTGTCTTGAGCAAAATTTGTGAAACTTTTTAAAAAAAATTCTGGACTTTCTTGTACATTCGAAGTGATCTTGACGGTCATATAAAGCACTAGAATTTCAAGATACGTGATGTTGGTAATTTATGACTCTTGGATTTAGTGTCTGTTAGATTTCACAGTTAAGTTTGAATTGTTAATCCATGATTAGAAGTTTTAAACATTGATTGAGTTATGATTTCACATGTCATATCTCGCTTTCACATTAATGGTTCAGTTTGATATTAAAGGGTTGACTTGGTAATCAGTAAGCATGAAAGGAACCGACCTGGGGAATTTGTCCACCATGTTCGATAAGAAGAATGAAAGAAAAAGAAAATACTCAGCTACAAAAATAGCTTCCTGCGGAAAGGGTTGGGTGAACAAACTTCACCATAGGTTTGCTCCCTATAAGTGAGATTTGATTCCTCATGGTTGATAATTGAAAAAGTTAGGCGACTAGTTTCACCATAGGTCTGCTCTCTATAAGTAAAAATTTGATTCCCCTCTTGACATTCTTTTAATGAAAAAAAAAATGGAAGAATGACTCGTGAGGCAAGTCTTGGGTTAGGTTTTGGTTGTCATGGATGACCTCGTTGGTTACCAACGATATCATGAAAGAAAGACGGAAACTGAATGTGATAAGCTGAGATTACACTCTACACTCATGGATCTTAAATGTTCAGAATTTGTCTGATTGATGGATTAATACCTTGAACTTGATTATGAAATTTACCGTGCACTTGAATCCAAAAGAAAGTAATGCCCAACATTCATGAATTTTAGAATTCTAGTATCTAGATTGTGTCTCAAAGATCACCTGAGTTCATAGAAATTGTTCTATAATTCTCAACTTAATTTTCGCATACTTTGCTCTGGACTAGCAAAATGCTGGTTGGGGGTTGTGTTGAGGGTCAAATATTGCATATCAGACCCCAATTATTGCCTGGATTTACGAACATGATACTATTTAATGCCCTATTTTAATTGTGTTTGTGATGCAAGGTACATTTGCAAGCGTGGACTGAAAAAGATGCTAACAGCCGAGATTTAATGATCAGATTTCACAAAAGTATGGGACGGACCCCAAGGGACCAAGATCGACAAATTTACACGCCAGAGACTCGAGAAAATCGAGAAACTAAAGCTCAAGTGGCCCGAAATTGGTACATAATGCAAGATCACAGGGTTCCCACCATCCGTTCAGCCCGAAACTTCATACACGGCCTGAGGACCATAAATTAACCGTACACGTCAATTTTCAGCCATTGGATACTTCGGGAAGTGGGCTAATGGACAGATCAGCCCATTAATCTTCAATTTGGGGCCCACCTAATATCTGGACATGCTTCAAACCTAGTCCCCATGGTTAAAATGAGGTGGAAAAATGGATGGATGGATTGGATTTCTCACGAACATCACAATGGACCCCACATGAGGGTGGACGTGCATATAGTGCACGCACACCCGAATTGCACCAGGCCCTGCAGTCCAGTCAAACAGACCCTTGACCGTCTCCTATTCAAACACGGCAACTGCCGTTTCTGTTATTGCATAACGAGTGGAAACTGAGCTGCATTGTGGGCCCCACACATCCTCCGACTCGATGATCTGAACCGTCCAGTAGGTTTTTAAAGGCCGTATCACCTTTGCGAAAGACAACGAGGATCAGATCTTAACCATTCAAGCGCAGGACCAACGGTGCAGAGATTAATCCGTGGGCCACACCGAATTTGATCCGAAAACAGTCATTTCTGACTTTTCCTTCCATGAAAAATCCAATGAACAGACTGGATTTGTCGATAAATACTAGAAAGTGGGCCCCATCAAAGTCCAGCATCAGTTGGAGGGCCCTGTTTCGCACGTCCGCGAGTTCCGGATTTTCGGAATCCTGTTGGCCATTGTCTTCAATTAGATAGTTGATCTAAGTCGTCCATCATGTAACTCATGTAAAAACGTCCAAGGTGGTCTTTTTCTTTAGGCCGATTGTGTATTCCACGCACGTCAGCAAAAGGCGGAAGTTCCGCTTCTCACGTATCATGCGCCAGTTCCTCAGCGTTTCGCAGCCGACTCCAGCTGTCTGCGCACGAAATTTCCTCTTCTCCACCACGCAAGCGCCGTCTTTCAGAGTTATAAAAGAAGAGAAGAGAGAGAGCTGGGGGATTCGATCTTGGCTTGGGTTGGAACGTGAGAGAGAGAGGGAGAAAGAGAGAGATTCGTTTGTGAATTTCTTATTTTGATTTATTTACTTTGGCGTGATCTAGCTAACATGTTTGGCTAAACCTCTTAGCTAGGGCTAAGAGGTGAAGCTTGTAGCGAGATGGGAGGATTCTGCGGCTTGGATTATGTCCGTTGAACTTGTTTTGATCGGTTTGATTTTAAGGAAGATTTTGGCTTTTAATGATTTAGTGTGACTGATATTACATTAGATCTGTGATGGCTTGAGTTTTCCTTTTTCTTATTCTGATTATAGGGTTAAGAAGCCCTGTTGTTCACCATCGTCTCCTAGGCATGGTTGGATGACGGAATCCTTCCTAACACTCATACATCTTTTGATTGGTTATGGATTGGTCTAAGTTCTGTTGTTTACCTTGTCTCTTAGGCATGGATTTGTGATGGAATCATACCTAATTCTTATATCTTTCATCTCTTTGAAAACTAGATCAAAAGGAAGTTCAGATTGAGTTTTAGTGCCATATCTTTCAACTGGATGAAGATGGGACTCGAAGTCCAGTTGAGTTCGTAAATCAAGCGTAGATCTCCCTGATCTCTACAAGTGGATCCTCTAAATCCCTAGTTTCCCTTCTCTGAATTTTCTTAAGTTTTAGATAATTATTGCACCATTATTCCTCAAATCACGATTGGTTTAGATTTCATCTTAGCCTAGTTCTAGATCTGGTTATTTTCAGATAACGTACAGGTTTCAATCTCTGTGGATTCGACCTCAGTCTTACCGAGTTTATTACTACATCACAACCCTATACTTGGGGAGTGAACAGTATGTCCGCACATCAACCCTTATTCAAACTTTTTAGGCCCTAACACCATGCAACTTAAAGACTTGATCGAAAAATACTTGGGCCACACTTGCAACCGTCTAAGGATGGGAAATGGGTATGAAATGAGCATATTTAGACAACCTATCTACCACAACATAGATGGTTGACTTAACATTAAATGTCAATAACCCATCAATGAAGTCCATGGAGATATCGGGCAAAACTTAAGTAGGTACAGGTAACAGCTGCGATAGTCTAGTTGGTGATAGATTCTTTGCTTTGTGGCGCTGACAAGTATCACATTGCTTGATAAGTTCTTTGATTTTTTGCCTCATCCCCTTCTAATAGAAAATTGGACGGATCCGATGTAGCTTCTTCTGGTAGCTTTTATGGGTACTAGAATGGATCTCCTTGATGATGATGGCATTAAGTAGAGAATCCTCTGTTAAGTATAGATGATTCTTAAAGAAAAGAATCCGATCATGATACTCCCCGAGCCCAATGGCTTCATTATCTAGCCACAATTAAACTAGTCGTTGTAACTGAGGATGGGTTTTGATGTTCTCCTTAATGGGTTCTGACCACGTCGGCACTGAAATGGTTGTAACCTCCACCTTCTCATCCCGCCTAAACAAAGCATCGGCTACCATTTTTCACTTCCATGTTTGTATTCTACAATGAAGTCATACCCCCATTAACTTGGTGAGACATCCTTATAGGGCCGCTATAGTGATTCTCTGCTCCTAGAGATATTTTAAGCTTCTCTGATTGGTTCTAACAATGAACTGATGTCCCAAAAGATATGGACACCACTTCTATACCGCCAGGAGCAAAGCTAGCATCTCCTTCTAGTAGGTAGACAAAGCTAAGTTTTTTCCATTCAAAGCTTGACTGAAGAATGCAATGGGTCGTTGATCTTAGATCAGTATTGCTCCAATACCCAAACCTAATACATCATATTCTACAATAAAGGACTTATAGAAATCAGGAGCTGCAAGGGCTGGCAACTGCATCATTGCATGCTTCAACTACTTAAATGCCTCTTCTGCCTTGGGGTGCTAAGAGAGAGTCGTTCTACAGCATGGATGTGAGTGGACCCGCTATCTTCCCATAATTTTGTATGAACTTTTGATAATACGCCGTCAGGCCTAGAAACCCACAAAGGGCTTTGAGAATGGTGGGCTTGGCAAGAGCTATTTTAAAAGGGAGGGAGTTGTTATGTATTTATGATTAATGGCTTGGATTTTTACGTGTTTGCCACAAGCAAGCACATGCAAGGCCACATCATCATCAATAAAGAGAGTATATGAATGTTAGAGAGATCTAACAGGTCAATTATTTGTGGGTTAAGTTAATATTTGATGTTGAAGTTTTCTAGTCAAAGCAATGAGTTGTTGCTATTTTTTAGGGATTGTTTAATGTGTAGGGGATTTCTTGTTTTGTAGGAAATTTTTAACATGTAGGGAATTTGCTGTTTCATAGAGATTATTTAACATTGTAATGATTTGTATAAATCAGAGTAATTTTTGAATAAATGAGGCAAAAAAAAAAAAAAGATTATAACTAAAATTTTGGATGAAGGCTTTCTCTCAAAGTAAAACCACTCTATTGTCTTTCGTCCCTAAACCTCTTTTCTTCTTATTACTTCTCACTAATTTGTCACTCAACCAAGATAGCTCCACTGATGCATTCAACTTGGTATATGAGTCCTCCTTGCCTTCCCCTACCTATTCCTCGGTCTCTAGTACTTGGAGTTATCTTGGCTAAGTGACAAATTAGAGAGAAGTAATAAGAATAAAAGAAATTTTGGGACAAAAGATAATAAAAATAGTTTTACTTCGAGGGAAAGCCTTCCTCCAGAATTTTAGTAATAATATTCTTTTTCTGCCTCCTTTATTCAAAGACTACTCTGATTTTTAGGAAACATTACTATGTTAAACAATCCCTACAAAATAGCAAATCCCCTACACATTAATAAATCCTTACAAAATAGCAAATCCCCTACACGTTAAACAATCCCTAAAAAATAGCAACAACTCCCTACTTTGACTAGAAAACTTCAACATCAAATAACAACCCAACCCACAAATAATTAGCCCATTAAATCTCTCTAACGTTCATGTACTCTCTTTATTGATGATGTGGCATTGCATGTGTTTGCTTGTGGCAAACACGTGAAAATCCAAGCCATTAATCATGAGCACATAACATCAACTTACCACTTTCGTGGAATCATAAGAAATTGGGCTCCAAAACTGGAAGACCCTTCAAACCCCTCTCATGTCATCCCAAATAAGCCCTCCAACCCCACCTGCCTAGATGCTCACACAAGCGAAGATCGAAGTTGAGTTTGAGAGAACCCACAACCACGGGTTCTCCTCGATAGAATTTTGAAGCATGACATTTTGTGGAAATCAAGCAACTTGAATACACTTTATAGGACAATTGTGAGACATCCATTAATGAAGCTATCTGAGGATTGTTGATAGAGCTTCTATACACTAACGAGCTCTAAAATTTGCCAGTAGACGATGGGATGCTATCTTATTTATGAATGGTATTTTGGGTAGTAAATCACCATCCTAAAAGAATAAGATGAAAATGAGTAAAGAAAAGGAGATCGAATCGTCTTAACTCTTTAAGGCTAACAAGGTTGTTAATGCTTTAGCCGAAGAGGGAACTAGGCAATGTTGTCATAATCATTATCACATCGTGAATTTTAATCAAAGGTAACTCATATTCATATCGTATCGTAAATTGTACCATAAATCATAAGTTTTTTCCAATTTTCTTAAATAAATAAAAAATCAATTATTCATTTTCTCATGAAATGCACCAAAAACAACACTAATCATGATATTATCATGTGAATGTGTCATTTTGTGATAATCAAGTACAATACATTAACCCTTTGCCCTTGTACATGTATTCAATTGTATAATTCAAAAGGAAAAAAAAAACTTTCGCCGGTTACATGTATTCCTTTCTATAATATATATATATATATATATATATATATATATATAATATATATATATATATAACAAACAACAAAATGTTTAAAACATGTTCGGCCCGGCCCTCAACATCTACTACCCTTTGCCCTTGGCTCTAACCATACGAGTCAACAACATCATCTTCACCGGCACTAATATTAATATCAATATTAGCAATAATATCAGCTCTTCTTTAGAATTTGATATATGGTAGGCGCGAATCCCTTCTGATTGGAAACTTTCATTGAAAGAAGTCAAATCAAAGAGGCCACTAATATTGAAACACATTCATCTTCCTCCTCTTCTAGCACTTTTGCTCTTTCACATTACTTCTAATTGAAAGTTTTTTAAGACCTATAAAATAATTTATGCTTATCAGTTTAGCATAATTAAATGACACTAATAAACTTAAGTTGACAAGAGTACAAGATTAGACTACAACATACAATCATACCACGATGCCCGCGAGGTAGAGCTTACAACTTCATCACCCTCTAACGCCTCGACAAAAGATTCACCCATATTCATTCGATCATTATTGACGAGTTATTCCTGTTTGAAGACGAACATAATGGCGGAACACCACAGTAAGAATTTGCAGATAAAACGATGTCTCTAAATCAATGCAGGGGGCTAGTGAAAGCTACTTCTTCCCCTTCCTCATCCAAGTGGTGAACTAGGAGGGAAGGAACATTCCATGCATGGAATGATAGAATAGAACAACCATCAACTACCTGGGTTAGGCTAATTACATACTATAGTTAATTATGAAACTATAAGTTCAAGTAGATACGATCCAAAAAGATAAATAAAGTTGAGTAACAGAGATTGAATGCCCTTCCTCTAATTGTAAAATACAATCTTCAACTTGAAGTGCGTCATGCGAAGAGAGAAAAATCAATGGCTCAATCCAATCTGCTTAAAGAAGCCGATAATGAGTGGATCATCAAGAAGGAGAATTTTGCCCTTTTTATAGATAATGATTAAATGAATATGAGTGAATGTTTTGTCGAGGCATTAGAGGGTGATGAAGGTGTAGGCTCTGCCTTACGAGGGAAATTGTATGATTATATGTTAGTCTAATCTTGTACTTTGTAGACTTACACTTAATAGTGACATTTAGTTATACTAAATTGATAAACATAAACTTTTGTTTTTTAGGTCCTAAAAAATTTCAATTAGAAGCAAAGTAACAGAAAAAGCAAAAGTGGAAGAAGATGAGAAAGAGGAATTTATTTTAACATCATTCTGAAGAAGAAGAAGATATTATGCTAACATTGATATTAATATTAGTGGGAGGATGATGGCGTCAACTCAGATGGTCTGAGCGAGAACCAAGAATAGATGTTGAAGGCCAAGATGGACATGTTTTGGACATTTTTTTTCTTTTTGAATTATAGAAATGAATACATGTAAATGAGCAAAGGATTTTTTTTTTTTTTTTCCTTTTTGAATTATATAGAGATGAATATATGTATAATGCAAAAGGTTGATGTATATAACTTGGTTATAAGAAAATGACATGTTTATACACTTACAAATACATTGTATACCGTTGATCACATGAAAATGTCATGATTTTTTTTATTTTTATTTTTTGCATATTTATGTGAAAATGGACAATCAGTGTGTTTATTAATTTTTCTTATTTATTTAGAATTTTTTTAAAAAATAAATAATAATAATAATAATAATAATAATAATAATAATAATAATAATAATAATAATAAGATATATTTAAGAAAATTGAAAAAAAAAAAAATCTTATAATTTATGATGTGATTTATCCTCGCTTATGATTAATGATACAATTTATCCCCGATTACGATTCACAATATAATAATGACTATGACAACATTCACTCCCACAAAAGTTGCATTTAAGGCGAAGGTTAGTACTTCCAGTCACTTTTGAGCAATAATCCAATGTAGGATCATTATCTTTACGCTTAGGGCCTGTTTGGCCGGACCGATCCCACAGTATTAGGAGGGACAGGATCGCGATATCCTGGGATATGCATGACGAGCCGACCTGGTGAACTTGTCCCGGGATATAAGCAATCCCATGGATCTTAAAACAATCCACTGACATCACCATCATTACCTTAAAATTGATCCCTTCCCTTGGTTGGACGAATTGGAAGGTAAAATCTCGAGATATGTTGGGCATGCCAAACAGACCCAGTGAACTTGTCCCGGGATATAGCAATCCCATGGATCTTAAAGCAATCTACTGACACCACCATCATTACCTTAAAATCCATCCCATCCCTCCTAATCCCATGGGATTCGCCCGGCCAAACAGGCCCTTAGACTTTTTCACCATCTTCAAGAACATTCAACACAATCCTAGAGTAAAGACAAAATAAAATAAAATAAAAACAAATATTAGGAAAAACAATTATTCCCTTAAAATAAGCATAGAAATCTTTAATATTCAAAAGAATCTTAAGTAAATAGAAAGACAAATATATTGAATAGTTTTCAACTTTTTACCCTAAAAAGTGAACAATGAAATGGGTAAAAAAGAATCTATAAGTATTTCTATATATTTTTTTACCAATTTCAATATAGAATCTCAATGGAGACAATGACATTTGATTCCATTGACCAACGAAAAAAATATGTTGAATTCTTTGCCCTTGTTTTTTTAAACTCAAAAACTCCAAAAATCTTCTCCCTTTCTCTCTTTAGAAAAACAAAAGAGTGCCTTTTTTTTTTAATATGGGTGGACCTTACAAGTATTTTAAAAGCAAACGGGTAAAAAAACAAAAAGGAAAAAGTTTTTTGAAAAAAGGAAGTTTTCATCAATTTTTTGATGAATTACGCATATTGTCGAATCGCACGATTTGACAAAATTGTATGATTAACGATTTGGATCATATGATTCAACTGTACTTGCGATTTGGGTGTACTATTTGGATTGTGCACCACTGCGATACGATTTGAATCATATGGTTTGTATCATGAATAGTACAATTCAGATAAAAGTGGAGCAAGGCATGAGGATTTCTATGTCGGGAACTTCCTAAATGCTTATCGTTATGCGTCGAGAACTCGTTCCCAACTTTAGCTGAGGAAAGAAAGGTTATGGCAGCTTCTTTCCTTTGCATTGTGATGGGAGATTTGGAAAGAAAGGAACAGTTGAATCTTTAATGATCTGTCAATCACAATGGCATATTTGGTTGAGAGAATTAAAAGTTACCTTGCAATGTTCCAACATGTGTTAGTGTTAGGATCTATTTAGAGATTGGCAAGCCATAGCCATGAGCAAAGCATCAAAAGATAATTTGATAGCCACTTGGTCTCCTCCGGCCCTTGGGTGTTGGATGTTAACCACGATGGGTCCTTCATGGGAAATTTGAGACCTCTTGGCACTAATGAGTGATCACCCTATCATCAACCATGATCAACTCAATCACACATGATACCAATACATGCCATGTTGTGTAGGGAGTGTACAATGAGTATCAAAGTATTCCATAATGATAATGGTGGCCATAACAACCACCACAATTACCTATACTATATGGGTTGTGATGATGGTTACTGCCCCCGTAACGGTTATTACGGTCTCTTTTTTATTGAAAAAAAAAATTAAAAACCTATATCTACCCCGTAATGTTGAACACAATATTCAAAAAATATGTATATGCCCTGTAACAGACCATTACGGGGTTGTCATGGCCTTTACAGGGAGCACAACGAGCAGTTAACAGCGATTATGGATCATTTTTTTCATAACGACTGTTACGGCCGTTACGACACCATAACAACTATTACGGCCTTTACAAGGGTTGCCACCGTTACATTTATGTAACAGCCTTTACGGTTCCGTAACAACCATTACGGCACACCATGATGAGTATCTAAGAGATGACAAGGGTTCTATTTTGATGGCTTTCTCAAACGCCATTCCTAGTGGCAAAGTGCACGAAATAAAGGCTTTAGCCCTCGAAGGAGCTTTAAGGAATTTTACCAAAGAGTTTTCCAAGAATGTCTAGCCATCCTTGAACCACATCTCCAATTGACTAGAGGCAACTCCATAGAACACATGTAGATCTGGTGGAGCTGCCGGTCATCAACAATATCATGGGCGGGAACACATCCTAGAGAACTGTAACCCAAGTCTACGTTTAGATGTACAGATTAATTAAATTGCAAACATTCTGCTAAATGAAGAGCGGTGAAAGAAATCAATTACAATTCCTAGTTTTCATAATGCCTAAGTAGCCCCCAAATGATGGTTATGCTTCTCCAAAAGCCATATTGAAAGTACCATAGTTGCAATTTGGATCCCAACACTCTATACAAAGACTATGGAAAATAGCAAATTGTGCAGTGCATCTGGACATGCCCAACTGAAAGTGTTGGGCCCCTGACCATCAGAAAGGAAAGACCAAAGAGTTGTAGATCATTGAGACTCTGTGACCGATTGCATGTGGGAATTGATAATGAAACAAAGCAAAAGGTAAGTGATTAAACTCCTCCAAGGAAATGCATTATTTGCGGCAATGTAATTACAAATTATCATTTTTTGATGTACTACATTACACTATACACCTAAACTAACAGCTCAAAGAGGAGGAACATATCATTTTCATATCAAAATGCAATACAAAATCTGCCCATGGCTTCTAGTATTATCACATGTTAATAGAACGGAAGTATAAAGAACGAACAGTCAAACTTACAAAGGGAATCTTAGATGCTTTGTCGTTCCAGACAGCTAACAGTCCCAGAGCAACAAAGAAACTCAAGCCTCCGCAAAGCCATCCTAATGCTTCATACTATGAGAGAGAGAGAGAGGGCCGATTACCGACATTTGAGAAGCACGATGAAATGGGGAAACAAAAAAAAAGGAACAATCAAAAACCTTAATTGAAAATGGAGAATGAAGCAATATGTGGATTTGGATACCTTTCCGATGGTGGGGGCAAGCCGATCGATGCAGGGTTCGGGAAAAGGGGTGATGTTGTCCCAAATCAGCTCGTCGTTTACGGGAAGCTGAAATCACAAAAGAAGAGATTTTTCTAGGGTTTCATTTTCTTCTTTATTCTTCTGAAATAGAAACGTAAATAAGCGAAAGAGAAATAAGGATTTTTTTTATTTTTAATTTTTCTGAGAATTACTGGCTTCTCAAGGACGATGTGTTTGCCAACGGGAAGACCCATGCCAGCTCGAAGGTGAAGGGAGGAAGAGACAGATCGACCGATGACTCCATTTCCTCCCATTATCCTCGATGCCACTCTGTTCAGATTTGTCGCCATTTCTTAGGAAGAAGAGATCTCTTCTCACAATCAATGAAAATCTTTTTACTTCGGTTCCCGGAGTGGTTTTTAAGGAGGAAGAAGCCTCATTTGGCAATGGGCCGGGTTTTGTCAGGTCACACCATGAGACCTAGGCTCGAGCCCAAAGAAGTGGTTAGGTGCACCCCGAAGCGGCTGAATTGAAATTTATCAAATCCATAAGGTTAATATTCCTCATCCATTTTTATTGAAGTGGGCTACACATGGACTAAGAAATATACATTTACAGTCTAAAACGAAATAGCATGTTTTTAGTATAGAAGTGCACATGTACATATGAAGCGAGCCCTGACCAGGCTAATGACATAAACCCAAGCCCAGCCAGAATATTGACCAGGCCAATATGAAGATTCCACATGGGCTAAGCTAATTACTCCAAATGCAGTCTAGAGCCAGGCTGAGTTCACCAGGTCGGATTGGCCCGTTGCCACCAATGAAGGGAAAAGGGGTATTGTTCTTATGCAGACTGTATAAATGGCAAGCATGTAACTCCAATCAAGTCATCCAAATCATGGGACATAGGATTGTCAATATGGGCCAAGCCAGCCAATCGGGCTTCACGGCCTGCCTACCTTGGGCTGGACTTGAGATAGAGTACTAGGCTTTGTAACGCCCTGAAAATCGGGGGTCGTGTATATACTCAATTCCCGAGTTTTCGAGGTCACTAATCATGCGTTTTATAGTTTTATGATTAATCAAATTAATTGCGCAATTTGGAACAACCTGGAATATGAAACACAACCACAAGTCTACTGAAATGGAAGAAGAGAACATAAATATCTATATACACGTCCAAAAGAATAAATGGCACATGGCGCCACCCGACAAAACCGCAAAAGAATAAGGTATCCAAAAAGAATGGGACTGAGCCCACAGCTCAGTGGTCCGATCCTGCCTCTCCAGCTGACTGAGAGCCGTCCATCAGCTAGAAATATGATAGCTCTTCCTCCACATCGAGGGTAGCATCGCCACGCTCCAGCTGCTCTGTATCCCCTGCATCTATGAGAGAGTCTGGTTGGTGTTTTAAAAACACCGTCCCAGAGTGGGAGTGAGTGATCAACTCAGTGTGAACTATTAATCTTAAGTTGTAATAGGCATCAATTATAATAGGAATTTAATGAAAAGCAGTTAATCAACAACACCTATAACTCTTATTAATTATGCAGCAATGCGATGATATGATGCATGCCCTCGCCACAACACTCCCTCAAGCGACTACATCTACGATCGCGTATGTCAACACTCCCTCAGTGCGACCTCGACTTCTGAGTCGTCACCCTAACTAGTGCGATGCAATGCGATCGTGTTAGCCGAGTTATTAGTTAAGTTCATTCATCCAGCAGGTTGGGGATTCTGATTCACCCTACGTATCAATGCCCTAAGATGATTTGCGAGACCAAGGCCCCATCAACGCATGAAACTGAGTCCTCGCAGCCCGTGATCCCGTCGGGGTCCCCATTCCCGACTCCAAGCATATGAGGAGTGCCGATAGGAAAGGGATCACTCGCGGTCACTACGGGGAGGCGCGGTACCCCAGCGTAGGCCGACAGCTCGGACACAGTGTCTCATTCCACCATGCCCGGCTCACGAGACTGTGGACCCATTTCAAGTGGATTTTCGATGGGCTACAACGGTTGCAGGGTGGTTCAGGTTCCATACATAGGTGAGCACACAGGGTTAACAAACAGGGTTAGTCAGATAGTAGGCTAGACCACACGAGTCAAGCGAGCGTGAGACGAGTGACCTTGGGCACAAGAGACCCATGTAGTCGAACTACAGCCACCCGATCACACCCGCCCCAACCCACGAGTTTAACCCTAGCAGAGTCATACCGATGGGACTACCGTCACTTATCATGTTCCTAACCAACCCACAGGTGTGAGGGTGATCCATAACCACTCATCTACACAAGCTATCAATTAACATATCAACATCATACCTCATACATCTCAGTCATATGAATCAACTATTTATAGCAAGCAATTATGAAATTTAGTACGTGTGAGTTGTGTAGGTTTGTGAGGAAGGTAATGCACTTCCTCCATCTTGAGAAATCACTTGCATACAAGTAATGAGATCATACATACTATGAAGCAACAAGCATGGAGAAGTCATAAATGCATGAGCATGTAATCATCAAAGAAATCAAAAATGCATGAGCATGTAATCATCCAAGAAATCAAAAATGCATGAGCATGAAATCATCCATTCACAAAACCATGTAAGCACGAGATCCAAATCATGAGAGAATCAAGCAAGCATATCCATACAATCCCATCAAACCATAATTCCTAGGGTCTCTCTAGACATACAAATATAACATCCGAATAATCAAAATCACTAAACTCGTATTGAAATTGGTGCTAGGCCACCTAAGAACAATAGTCCGCACCTTAGAATTCGTTGGAGGCTTGGAAACGACCTAAAGGTGAGGGTTTTGGAGGTTGGCCGGCCGGAATCCCTAAAACAATTCAAGCATGAGAGGAATCCATACCATTTCTTCTTCAATACAAGAATTTCAAGAGAAAAAGAGTGAGGGGTCTTACCTAGATGGCCCACGGACGATTTTTTTTTTTTGGGTGGCGGTGGAGAGTTTTCCCTTTTGGGAAAGGATAGGGTGTTGAAGGGTCAATTCTCTTAGGCCCTAACTCGATTTAGGGTCCACCACACACACCTTCACACTTACTTCTTCTTCTTTACCCTCCTTGGGGACAATAATTGTGATGGAGGTTTATAAGGGTGTTGTTGTTGGAGAATCGAGGATTTATGAGGGAGAGATTTGGGGGTTGTAGGGAGTTATGAGGAAGAGAGATGGGTTGAGGGGAAAATGGAGTTATGAGGGAGAGCTTGGTTGCTAGAAAGTGAAGTGGAGGAAATATGCAAGAGAAGGCTAGGGTTTATTCCCTAGACTTGGGTCTTTTGGCTCCAAGCTTCCACAATTTCCAAAATAGACCTATGGGACCCTTATTGGTGTTGAGGTGGCCCTAACACCCCTCAGGCCACCAAATTCGGCGTGTAGGTGTCTTATGACCCGACTAGGGTTCATGTAAAAATTGAGGACGAACAGATGAACGGGTATATGATCTGAGAAGGCGTTTTCGACCTTTAAGTGGCCCTATGAGGCCCATTTCAGTGATTGGAATAGTTCTGGTGGCCCTCTGGCCATGAAACTTATAGGTTAGGTGATCCATGGCCCGATGAAGGACCGTACAAAATTTGGAAGCGATCGGATATAGGGTTTGATCGCACGGGTCTGATTTGCGATCAACGGTCACCGTGCCACGATCGGGCCCCAGATTTGGTGAACGGGCGTTGAAAAATATATCAAACCGTCACCATAAATTTGGAAGAAATCCGACGGCTGGAATATCTCACATTTCAATTTCATTGACAAGTACCAAATCTTAATTCTGGCATTGGTGGGGTGCATTGGGTCTATGCCAGATCCCACTTCTGGGCGTCTGCTAGGGCTGCGGTCCGCGATGGCCTTCAAGCCCAGTGAGACCAACGGCCACACCAAGTTTTAGATTTTTTCGACCATCCTCAGTCGCTGTATGACCTGCACGAGCCGTCATTAAAGTGTAAACAGCCATCTGGCTTGGTGGCCCACACCAAGCCCTATCATGGCCAGTCTGGTCTACTAAATTGGTTTAATCTTGGATAGTTTTATTTATGGTATCCCACCACGAATGGCTTAAGCGAACGGTCCTGCGACAATCCCTACGTGGACGCCCCAGGACACTGTGCTGGTTGGACGGGACATTACAGGCTTAAATTCAAGCCCATTTGTCACTCAGATTGTGGTTGGACGATGTACAACAACACGTTAGCTCGGTCCTAATTCTAGGGTTTGTAAAGGATGATTTGGTAATAATTATATTTACACATCTAAGGATGACAATATTCGAGTTCAAGCCTTATATAAACATTTAGACCAGAGCTTGGGCTGCATGGCCAGTCATAAGCTTTAGTGTTTTTTTTTTTTTTTAAACGTACGCATTCATACTACGGTAGGATTTGACCGCAATGGGTACTTGAAACCCATGACCTCGTGAGGAGCACATGCCAGTCATAAGCTTGAGCTGAATTTGGGTCTAGGGTGAAAAATGCAAGCTCAACTTGAATTGGGTCATGTTAATCCGGATGGACGATTAATTCGTCTCCATCCAGGATCCGCCACTTTCGGGTTTGCAAACAAGGCACCGTATATCGACTCTAACAAGTGACGCCCAGAGTATGGTAATCCAGTGCATTGGCCTGATGCGTCCCACTTTAGATGGCCCTTGCCTCCAAATTCTCCTCCATATATGAAAGAAATACACCAAAGATCAGCTTTTATAATTTTAATAATATTTTTTTTTATTATTAAAAGGTCCCAAGATCACTGCCTTGAATCTTTCACTCTTTGGATGCAATATATCAAGGGTCTGGATTACCAAACCATAGGCCTTACATGTCAGAATTAAAAACCCTCGCCTACATTTTAACCTAGGTTTGCAAATCAGTTTCGTCGGGCAGTAGTGGTCCACTATACGGGTGTATTGTATGGACCCTACGTTGGACTCTTTGCGCAGACACAGCTGGTACGGCCATATCGTAAGTGGGCGATACCAGTATGTATTGGGCAATGCGTGCCAGTCTGAGACGACACATCAAACCATGTTTACAAATCATTGGGTCTAGTTGGGCATTTGAGCATGAATGTCAATAGGTTGGGCAATTCCGTAGACCATTGGGCCTAGCACCAAGCCCATGTTTGTTTATGTGTCAAGCAGTAATAAAAGTTTAAGCCCAATTGCCTATTGGCCTGGCTTAAGTCTTCAAGTTCATTCAGCCCATTGGCTCACTGCAACCAATGAGTGAGCCAGCCTGACGTTTGGTTTCAATCATCTATCATGCAGGCAACATCCAGGTCTAGCTCTTCTCCATCGTCGATCGATTTAATCATGGCCCACATTCAGACCGTTTAAAGGCTTGGATTGGCACGAAAATGCAAGAAATCCTCATCCATGATGCAAGTGTAACAAGTCCCGATTCGAGACATGACCATCATAGATAATCCATGTGGGGCCCACAGTCGCATTGGATGTGAACCATGACACATCTTGTTCAAGATCTTCTCCACCATCCATTTCAAACCACTAATGCAACCGTTGAGATAGCCGCAATCAGACCATTAAAAGCGTGCCACGAATACAACAGATATGTTGTATATTCAAGTGAGTAGAAAAGCAATCGCTGCGGATGGGCCATATCTGAAATATGAAAGGGCTGGAAACTGCGATACTAATCTGACCGGTGGTTTGCATAAAGAATAGACGCTTCGAAACAGATCCACGGCACACATTCAACCAGCAAATTCAATGGTCTCACAACCAGTTTCCACGGCTCGTAGGCCATGACCCATCCAAAACGAAACCCACCACTAAATCCAGTTCTAAAACGCGAGCTGCACTATTCCATTTGTGTTAGCTGAAATAAGGGTAGTAATGTAATTTAAGGCAAAACCAGCATCTGTCTTCAAGACCAAAAACAGGAAGGAAGAAAAACAGGCACCCCTTGGAGTCAAAAGGTGGCTGGTCAGGCCGCCCTGCTCATCAGATCCCAAGCTGGTTTTGGACGTCCCATATGGCCTTGGCAGAATCCCTGAGCCGCTGCGCCTCCTCATCTGTCAGGTGCACGTTAGTCACACCCAGCACCCCGCCTCTCCCAAGCTGAGCTGGCAAGCTCAAGAATACCTTTCCACAACTGCTATCCTCGATCCCGTAAAAGCCGCTGGCTAGAACGGACACGGGGTGGATCCGGCGCTGATCACGGAGCAGGGTCCTGGCTAGGCTGGCCACGGAGTAACCGATGGCCCACGATGTGTAGCCCTTGAGGCTGATGACCTCGTAGGCAGACCCTACCACGGCCTTGTGGATCTTTTCAAGCGTTTCCTTCTCATAAGCTATCTCTTGCTTCTCTAGAAAGCTCAGGATCGGTACTCCCCCAACGCTTATGCTCGACCACAGCGCTACCGAGCTGTCTCCGTGTTCCCCAACTATATACGCCTGAAAAAAAAAAAAAAAAAAACGTACAAAAGCCAGTTGATTAGCATCTGTTAGAATAGTAAGAGTTTCTTGTACACAATGGAGGATTGAAAAAAACGATAATGAAACGAACAGATCTTTCGAGTTCAAGGCTCGACTTGAATAGTCAATTTCTCAAGACAGATTTGCTGCCCTTTTTCTGGAATTTCCAGCAAGTGCAAACGAAGGAAATCTGCAAATTGTCTTCAGGATACAATGAACTCTCAATCCGATTTTCAACACGAAAATTTGCACATTTAAGTGTTGAACAGATCTCTAGTTTTGACACCGATATGCCTTAAGACATTTAGAAAAAACTCATCAAGAGATTAGATCGATAATAATTGCACAGAAGATAATATTATCTTAAGGATTTTGAGTATATACTTTTGGATTATAGTATCCAGGATTTATATAAATTGAAAGGTTATGGATTTCTTCCTGAAGAGGTGCTAAAAAGCCTCTTCAAGAAATCCATACCCATTCACAGCAAATAATTGCCTTTTCATGAAAGGACATGACCCTTTGTCCTATGGCAGTTATTTCTGTACCCATTCAGACATGAGCAGTTATCCAACAGGAAAAACTGAATCCACATAAGCGACACATGGCATAGGTGTCACATGTACAATCATATCACAATTATTCTCAATCAACTAAAAAAGGTAATAAACATTAGGGTACCATGGCCCAAAAATATGAACCGAGTGCCAAAAAGACTAAGGCTCTCATAGCTCCTTGTGACGATGCGCACGTGCGAAGTGCGCCTAATAAAGTGTCAAAAAGCGCCCAAGCAGCCCTGCAGCATGCGCGGACGGTGCTTCGCACCATCCTCGAGGAGATTTGAACCCTGGTTGCATAAGCAAAAACCCCTTCTCTTACCGACTGGCTATACACACAATTTATGGAAAGTTTAAATAATTAATATATTTATTTACTTTCTAAAAATAACTTTTATTTTTGAAATTTATTTTTTATTCTAAAAAACACAACAATCCCCCACAATTTCAAAAATAAAATCAGATTCTAGAACGAATGGCATATCAGTATAAATATGTGCATAAGCAAAGGTATCTTTTGGATTTGAACCTTTACTTTAGTGTATATGTATCAAAGTTATGCCAGGTACTTAGTGACCCATTAGTCTTGAACTAAGGACCTTATATGACTTACCGGACACATAACACATATCTATTCATATATAACTGGAGATCTAAAAGTTCACACATTTCTGGCCTTGTGCGTATCCTTATTTCATGAGTATTCTAGAAACGATCTCAATCTCTTCAAAAGCGGCCTCACTTCTCTATTCATATAGGTAGATCTATCAAAGATGATTCTGCTTCATGTCAACAAAGTCTGCTTATAGATCTATTAAGAGTTAGTACTCAGCCTCTTATGAAATGCAGAAACCAAACACTAGACTTTTAAGAATGAAACTCAAATTTTCTTTTTCTAGTGTATATTTCAGTCACATACTTGACTTGTTTGTCCCTTTGAACCTAGCCTATATTTCAAAACATAGGTAGGGTTGTCATTAAGAGTGAAAGTTATATCTTTATGGATCTTAGTCTCATTCCTTTAGTGGTTCTTCTTATTTGATCTCTTGATAAACCTTTTATCAAGAGATCTGCTAAGTTCAGGATGGATTTAACATATTCCACTGTAATTACTCTATATCTGAGCAATCCTTTAACAAAGTTATGCCTTAGACCTACATTTCTAAACTTACCATTATAAGTCTTACTCATAGCACGACAAAGAGTAGCCTGACTATCACAAAAGATAGATATGGCAGGAGTAGGTTTCGGCCAATACGGAATTTTTAACAGTAGGTATCTTAGCCATTCACCTTCTTTACAAGCAGCACCAAGTGCAATAAACTCACTTTCCATTGTAGAGTGAGATATGCACGTTTGTTTCTTAAATGCCCATGATATTGCTCCTCCTCCAAGAGTGAATATCTAGCCACTTGTAGATTTTGATTCTGTGCTATCTGCATTCCAGCTTGCATCGTTGTACCCTTCAAGTACAGCGGGATATGATTTATAATGCAGTCTATAGTCTATGGTTCCTCTTAGATACTTTAAAACTCTCGAAATCGCATTCCAGTGTACTTGTCCTGGATTACTGGTATACTTGCTTAGCATTCCTACTGTAAATGTTATATCGGGTCTAGTGTAATTCATTGCATACATTAAACTCCCAATAGCACTCGCATATTCTTGTTGTGCTTTACATCTACCAGTATTTTTAACCAATTTAATACTTGGATCAAATGGAGTTGAGACCGGTTTACTATCATAATGATTAAACTTCTTTAACACTTTCTCTAGGTAATGAGATTGTGTTAAGGCTATTCCATCATTAAGATTATAAATCTTAATACCTAATATAACATCGGCTTTACCTATATCCCTCATGTCGAAGTTGGAACTTAGAAACTTTTTAGTTTCTTTCACACAGTCCTCATTTGGTCCAAATATTAGCATATCATCTACGTATAGGCAGATAATGATTTGACCTTTAATATATATGCACTTATCTGCTTGGTTTACTCTAAAACCATTAGATTGTACTACTTGATCAAACTTCTCATGCCATTGTTTAGGAGCTTGCTTGAGCCCATAGAGAGATTTGACTAGTTTACACACTTTCTTCTCTTACCCAGGTTGAACAAACCCTTCGGGTTGTTCCATATAGACTTCCTCATTTAGATCACCATTTAAAAATGTCATTTTGACATCCATTTGATGGATTACTAGGTGGTGAATTGTTGCAAGAGCAATTAAAGTCCTAATGGTAGATATTCAAGCAACAAGAGCATATGTATCGAAAAAATCGATACCTTCCTTTTGTCTAAATCCTTTGGCTACCAATCGAGCTTTAAACTTATTTATGGTTCCATCAGGATTGAACTTTCTTTTAAAAATCCACTTACATCTTATAAGCTTTGAACCTGGTGGAAGATCGACCAAACACCATGTGTTATTGGAGACTATGGAATCCATTTCATCGTTGATGGCTTCCCTCCAAAACTGTACATCAGGAGATGAGAGAGCTTCGCTAAGTGTTGATGGATCACTTTCAATACTTAGCGGTAGAGTAATCTCCTTTCTTATTTCATTTCTATCTCCTTTTATAAGGAACATATAGAAATCTGGGCCAAAAGATGTTTCTTTTCTTACCATTTTCGATCTCCTTAGTTCATTTCCTTCTGGATGAGTTTTAGATTTATCATGAAAGTTATTATGCTCTTCGTTCATTGGTTCTATTATATTTCATCAACTTGTTTTTTTGTATGATTATTCATATAATCTTTGTATACTATATTTTCAAAAAATAGCATCCCTACACTCTATAATCATGTTTTTGTCAGTAAAAGAAGTTTGTTCTAGAACCAGGAATCTATATACGGGACTATGAATTCTATAACCCACAAAAGCACACCTGATTCCTCTATGACCTAATTTTACTATCTTAGAATCAATAATCCTGACTTCTGCTATACTTCCCCACACTTTGAAGTAATGAAGATATGGTTTCTTCTTTTTTCATAATTCATATGGGGAGATATCCAATTTTTTGTGTGGGATAGCATTTAGAATATGGTTTGCTGTTAACAATGCTTCCCCCCACAAATTTAGTGGTAATCCAGAATTTAATATCATACAGTTGATCATCTCAACTAATGTCCTATTTTTGCGTTCCGCTAGGCCATTTTACTGAGGTGTGTAAGGTGCCATAAATTCATGAATTATACCATTTGATTCATAGAAGCCGTTGAATTCATTAGAAGAGTACTCACCCCCTCTATCACTTTTGAGGGCTTTAATCCTTACATTTAACTGATTTTCCACTTCGGCCTTATAAAGCTTAAACTTTTCAAAGGCTTCATCTTTAGATTTTATCAAGTATACATAGGAAAATCTAGTGAAGTCATCGATAAATGTGATAAAATACCTTTTTCCTCCACGAGTTAAGGTATTATTTAAATCACAAATATCGGAATGAATTAGCACCAAGGGTTGTGATTTTCTCGTGTCAGTCCCAAATGGTTTTCTGGTTATTTTAGAATGGGCACACACATCACATTTCTCTTCTTGTTGAATTTCATGATTTGGTATAAGGCCTAGGATCATCATTCTTTTCATTGAATGATAATTAACATGACCTAGTCTAGCATGCCATAGAGATACAGAATCCACTATATAAATGAAAACATCATTATTATTATTAATATTCAGTTTAATCATACCATTACATGAATATCCTTTGCCTACAAACATACCATTCTTGGTGATAACCAACTTATCAGACTCAATCACTATTTTGAATCCCCTCTTATTGAGAAGATCACCTGACACTAGATTTTTAGACATGTCAGGTACATGCAATACATTTGTTAGTGTCAGTCTTTTGCCTGATGTAAACTGAAGCTCTACTGTTCCTTTTCCAACAACGGTCGCACGAACGTTATTACCCATCTTCACTTCTTGTCCAGTTGTTATACCTTCATAGGTCTTGAAGATGTTTCGGTCCTTTGATATATGAATGGTTACACCAGTATCTAGCCACCATCTACCATCAGATATTACTGTATTAGCTTCAGTAATCATTGCTACAAGTTGGTCTTCTGTCATGTTAGCCTGAGCTTTCAGTTGTTTCTTCCTGTGTCGACATTCTTTTATGTAGTGTCCAGGCTTATTGCAGAAATGACACTTGCCCTTTTTCTTTCCATTTTTCTTAAACTCCGTATCTTTCTTTGGGGGAATAGATTTGGAGTTTTAAGATTTTGGCTTGTCATTTTCTACAATATTTGCTTTGGAATGATTTTCCGAAGCACTTTCTTTCTTGTCTCGGTTTCTAGACTCTTCTTCTATACGAAGATGTCGTTGAAGCCCTTCAAGAGTGTACTTCCTTTCATCATGTTTCAGTTTCTTTTTATAATCAAACCATGATGAGGGTAATTTTACAATTACTACACCAACCAGGAATTCTTCAGGAAGATCTATCCCACCAATCTTCAATTCATCAACCAAGTTCTGTAGTTCGGTTACTTGGGAGAGAATTGGCTGATCATTTTTAAACTTGAAGTTGACATAATTGTCGATCAGAAATTTCTGAGTAATAATCTCTTCAGTTTTATATTTTTGATCTAATTTTGTCCACAAATCTTTAGCAGAGGATATTTTACGGTATGAGTTATAGATGGAATTAGAGAGGGCGTTTAAGATATGACCTTTGCATAGAAAATCGTCCTCCTTCCTTTTCTTCTGTTCTGCCTTCACTTGTTCTGAGTCATCGTCAGTTGGCTCGGTCAAAGAAGGCAGATCATCATCTAGGATGTAAGATAACTTCAGAGTTGTCAAAAAGAAAAGCATCTTCTGCTGCCATCTTGAGAAGAATTGACCGTCGAAACGATCCAGTCGTACAAAGTCTTGGTTCATAACTTGAATGGAATGAATTGCCTCCATTGTGAAAAGAGTTTAATTTTGTCTTGAATGTTAGAATAATAAAAGTTTCTTGTACACAACAGAGGATTGAAGAAAACGATAATGAAACGAACAGATCTTTCGAGTTCAAGGCTCGACTTGAATAGTCAATTTCTCAAGACAGATTTGCTGCCCTTTTTCTGAAATTTCCAGCAAGTGCAAACAAAGGAAATTTGCAAATTGTCTTCAGGATACAATGAACTCTCAATCCGATTTTCAACACAAAAATTTGCACATTTAAGTGTTGAACAGATCTCTAGTTTTGACACCAATATGCCTTAAGACGTTCAGAAAAAACTCAGCAAGAGATTAAATCGAGAATAATTGCACAGAAGATAATATTATCTTAAGGATTTCGAGTATATACTTTTGGATTATAGTATCCAGGATTTATATAAATTGAAAGGTTATGGATTTCTTCCTGAAGAGGTGCTAAAGAGCCTCTTTAAGAAATCCATACCCATTCACAGTAAATAATTGCCTTTTCATAAAAGGACATGACCATTTGTCCTATGGCAGTTATTTCTGTACCCATTCAGACAGGAGCAGTTATCCAACAGGAAAAACTGAATCCACATAAGCAACACATGGCATAGGTGCCACATGTACAATCATGTCACAATTATTCTCAATCAACTAAAAAAGTAATAAACATCAGGGTACCATGGCCCAAAAATATGAACTGAGTGCCAAAAAGACTAAGGCTCTCATAGCTCCTTGTGACGATGCGCACGTGTGAAGTGCTAAGTGCGCCTAATAAAGCGCCAAAAAGTGCCCAAGCAGCCCTACAGCCCACGCCACGCGCGTGCGCGGACGATGCTTCGTACCGTCCTCGAGGAGATTTGAACCCTGGTTGCATAAGCAAAAACCCCTTCTCTTACCGACTGGCTATACACACAATTTATGGAAAGTTTAAATAATTAATATATTTATTTACTTTCTAAAAATAACTTTTATTTTTGAAATTTATTTTTTATTCTAGAAAACACAACAGCGTCTGCCTACCAATCTCTACCTCCAATCCTATCTGCTGGTTGTATTAGGGCTATCCAATCCATTGATTTAGACTGTTCATTAGGTCCAGCCCATATTTAATGGTGTGCCATGCAAGAATTACCCCAATCTAACGTATATTAACCATTCAATCACTGGTGTTTTAATCCGGATAGTCAATGTCATTCGTAGAGTTGTACACGAGCAGAGTTAGCTCGGTGACTTGCTAGATTCGGCTCGAAAAAGCTCGACTCGACTCGGATCGAAACTCTATTCAAACCAAGTTAAGCCAATTTTTGAGAGCTTGGAATATTTTGAGTTGAGTCCGAGTTGGACCTAGCTCGACTAGGCTCGGCTCAGACTCGACTCGGATTAAGTTTTAAGTGAATATATAAGGGTTAAAAAAAAAAAAAAACACTCTCATTTGCGTAACCCTACCCATTTTGTCCAACCCAACAACCCTAACCCATTTCTCTCTCCCTTTCGCTCAAATCGTCTGACCCTAACCCATTTCTCACTCCCTTTCGTCCAAATCAGTCGTCCATTCGCCCAATATTCTCGTCGTTCTCCACCGCCCAGCAAAATTCCTTCTTCCATCGTCTGTCTGAACAATCTCCTCTCTCAAAGTGAGTCATCTCCTCTACTCTCTCCATTTTTTTCTGACAAGTAGGTCCGTCTGAGTAGCGGAATACATCCGAAACTTGGATCTAATTGGACCGAGCTGTTGGCCGAGCCGAGCACGAGATGTTGTTCCAAACTTGAAAGCCAAACCTGTTGGGGGCCTTACACAAAACCTTAGGATCTAGCCTCCCAAAACAAACCAAAATTATGAAATAATAATGCAATGAACTAAATCAAAACATAAACCACACCACACCAGGGATTTTTACGTGAAAAACCCTCAAAGAGGTAAAAACCACAGGACCTCGTCCAGATCAACAATTCACTATAAATCAGAACGTTACAACCTATCACAAGCACACACCGCTTGGATCAAACCTTCTTTACTCACGCAGGAGTGGATAAACAATAAGAGAAACAAAGAAGACAGAGAGATCTCGCCGATTACGAGGACGTGGAAGCACTGAGATATGGTAGATCACCTCTACGAGCATAGCTTCCCTTCCACAAGCTTCCTCTCTCTCTCTCTCTCACCTTTGATAACCCTAAGCCCTTTAGCAAACCCTTGCAAAGCTTTAGGAAACCCTAGAATACCCTAAAATACACCTCAATCTCGCATACACCCTTTTATATAAAAATAGAAAGGGGTAAAATCCAAATAGGAAACAAAATCCGCAAAATCTACGTTTCCGCAATCGCATCTGCGAAACTCTTAGATGATATCGAAGGTCTTTCGATGACAGCTTCGATATCATCGAAAGTCTCTCGATGATATCGGAACAGGACAAAAACTGTCCAGTGACCAAGGGTGAAAAAATCCAACAATTATCGATGTCATCGAAAGTCTCTCGATGACAGCCTTGAAAAAATTCAACAATTATCGATGTCATCGAAAGTCTCTCGATGACAGCCTCAATATCATCTAAAGTTCATTGATGATATCGACAGGACCAAAAAACTGCCCAGCGACCAGCGGTGAAAAATTCAGCAATTATCGATGATATCGAAACTGGTTCGATTTCATCGATTCCAGTAATGCGGAGAAAAATTCCCATCAAATCTCCCCCTTTTCGACTCAAGAGAAATCCACCTTCTTCAAGTCAGCCCGGTTTCTACAAACCTCAAACTTGCCCTTGAGCAAAGCCTTGGTTATCATGTCTGACCCATTATCGTTCATGTGGACCTTCTCAAGCTGTAACACTTTCTGTTTCAAAGTATCTCTGATCCAGTGATACTGAATCTCTATGTGCTTCGACTTGGAATGTTGACTTGGATTCTTGCTCAGTGTATAGCACTTTGGCTATCGCAATAAACCCGTGCTGCTCCTACTTCAAGCTAAGTTCCTGTAGGAACCTCTTCATCCAAAGCATCTCTTTACATGCCTCTGTGACTGCAATGTACTTGGCCTCTATCGTTGATAAGGCAACGACCTTCTGTAGCTTACTCTGCCAGGAGACCGCTCTCCCTGCAAACGTGAACATGAACCCCGATGTAGACTTCCTGGAGTCTATGTCGCCTGCCATATCTGCATTTGTGTAGCCCTTTAACACAGGTTTTCCGACACCATAGCATAGGTTCAACCTGGATGAGCCTCTTAGATACCGCAGTATCCATTTCACCATTGCTCAGTGGTCTTTGCTAGGATTGACAAGATACCGGCTGACAACACCAACCGCATATGATATGTCTGGGCGTGTACACACTATAACGCGTAGGGCATCTCCTGCATCTCTTCCACATCTGTCTTCGTTTTGGGACACTGTCTATCGCTCAATCTGAAGTGACCATCCAGTGAAGTACTGACCGGCTTCGCTGCATTCATATTGAACCGCTCTAGGACTTTCTCAATATACTGCTCTTGTGACAGTTAAAGCTTTTTACTGCTTCTATCGCGGGTTATTTCCATTCCTAGGATCTGTTTAGCCGGGCCTAAGTCTTTCATCATAAACGACTTGCCCAACTCCTGTTTCAGCCTGTCGATCTTCTTGATATCTTTTCCCATGATGAGCATGTCATCAACGTATAACAGCAGAACTAAGAAATCACCATCTGAGAACTTGCACGTGAACACACAGTGGTCCGACTTCGTTCTGTCATACCCATGCTGTAACATGAACGAGTCGAACTTCTTGTACCATTGCCGTGGAGATTGTTTCAGCCCATACAAGCTCTTCCTCAGCCTACACACCATATGCTTTTTGTCCTTGACTTCGAACCCCTCTGGTTGGTGCATGTAGATCTCTTCTTCCAGGTCACCATGGAGAAAGACAGTTTTAACATCTAACTGCTCTATCTTCAGATCCATGCTAGCTGTCAACCTAAGCAACACCCGTATGGATGTCATCTTCACCACTGGTGAGAATATCTCCTCGAAGTCTATGCCTTTCCTCTGACCAAACCCTTTCACCACAAGTCTGCCTTTGAACCTTGTCTGTGAATTCTTCTACTCAACCTTCTTTCTGAACACCCACTTGTTGCTCAAAGCTTTCTTGCCCTTATGCAATTTCACCATATCATAGATGTGGTTCTTATGCAAGGATTTCATCTCTTCTTGCATAGCTTTCAACCACTCCCCCTTATGCTCGTCGACTAGGGCCTTAGAATAATCTTTTGGCTCTCCCTCATCAGTGAGCATAATGTAGTCATGTGGCGAGTACCTTTTGGACGGTTGTCTGTCCCTAGATGACTTCCTCACTTGTGGCTCAACAGGTGGATCATGTGGGGGCTGCTCCCCCGGTCCATCTTCTGTAGGAACTCCCTCGTCCTTTGCGCCTTGTTGTACTGCCCCGTCATCAGGCACTATGGGAGGAATAACCAGATCCATGTCCTCTAGCTCACCTGAACTAGGTTGGTTCTTCTCTAGCTTACCAATGTCTTCTATACACTGATCTTCAAAGAAAACCACATCTCTACTCCTAACGAGCTTCCTCTCGGTCGGATCCCACAATCTGTAACCGAACTTTTCATCACCATACCTTAAGAACATACATTGTCTGATCTTCATATCGAGCTTGGACCTCTCGTCCTTTAGTACGTGAACGGATGTCATGCATCCAAACACCCTGAGATGACTATACGATAAATTTTGTCCAGTCCACATCTTCTCAGGTACTTCTCCATGCAATAGGGTTGATGGAGACCTGTTTATCAAATACACCGCCGTGTGCATTGCTTCTCTCTAGAACGTCTTGGGCAACTTCGCATGGGATAACATGCATCTGATTCTCTCTATAATTGTGCGATTCATTCGCTCAGCCACACCATTATGCTGGGGGGTCTTGGGAACCGTCTGTTCATGCCATATACCTAGGGACTTGCGGTACTCATGAAAGTCGCCAATGTATTCACCACCATTGTCAGTGCAGATGTACTTCAATGATCTACTTGTCTCTCTCTCAACCATAGCATGAAACAATTTAAACACACCAAAGACCTCGTCCATGGATTTCAAAGCATACACCCAAACCCTCCTAGATGCATCATCTATAAAAGTGACAAAATACAATGCCCCACCCAAGGTTTTTATCCTCATAGGACCACAAACATCAGAATAAACCAAATCTAATGCATGCACTTTATTAACATGAGAAGCAGTTTTAACGAATGAAACTCCATGTTGTTTCCCTGATAAACAATCAAGACAAGTTTTGAGAGGTGTACCTGTCACGTCTGGAAGAAGATGCTTCCTCGCTAGTGGCTGAAGCCCTTTTTCACTCATGTGTCATAGACGCCCATGCCACATGTTAATAGTTGAATCTTCCGCTGCGTTCAACCCACCCTTGCACACACTGATACTTGCCTTGTAAAGGGTGCAACACTTCTTTTCTCTAGCTGTGATCAACGAACCCTTGATGAGCTTCCAGCACCCACCAACAAACCGGCTTTCATAGCCATCATCATCCAACCTTCCCATCGACATCAAGTTGAGGCGAAGGTCTGGGATATGCCTCACATTCCTAAGAACCAATGTGCAGCCCACATCGGTCTTCACACAGATATCACCGACCCCTACGATCTTTGATACGCCAGAATTTTTCATCTTCACGATCCCATAGTCACTTGACTTGTAGCTTGTGAATAAGTCCCTGCGTGGAGTCGCATGAAAAGAAACTCCTGATTCAACCACCCAGTCGATGTCCTGACTCGTAGCCGTGACACATATCGTAATCTGCTGAAATAATAACTACAACATTGCCATCTAAAGCGTCCGTAGTGAAATCTGATTCATCTTCCTTCTCCTTTCCTTTTCCTTTCTTGTCGTTCTTCTTACCACGACATTCATGCTTGTAATGGCCCTTCTTGCCACAATTCCAGCAATCAACATCTTTTCTGGTGCTTAACTTGCCTCTTGATTTATCTCGAACATTCCCGCCCTTCATGTTCTTTCCTCTCCCCCGTTCTTGTGTCACAAGGGTCTCTTGCTGAGTAGACCCCTAAGACTTTTTCATTGTCTCCTCATTGAAGAAACAACTAGTAACTTGTTACATGGATATCTTTCCGTCTAGCGCGGATTACTTAGAGACACCACCAATGTCTCTCAACTATCAGGCAATGAACTAAGCAATAGCAAGGCCTGCAATTCATCATTCAAGACCATCTTCATAGAGGAGAGTTGGTTCACTATATTACTGACCTCATTCATGTGCTCGGCCACAGAACCACCATCTTTGAACTTGAGATTCACAAGTTGTATTATCAGAAAGATTTTATTACCGGTTGTCTTCCTCTCATATAGCCCTTCTAATTTCAGTCATACGCTAGCGGCTGAGGTCTCTCCAGACACATAGTGGAACACAGAATCATCCAACCATTGTCTAATAAACCCTACCGCCTTTCGGTCCATCTTCTTTCAATTATCATCAGACATATCCTTGGATTTTGCTGATATGCCTAAAATTAGAGAATATAGGTCCTTGCAATAAAGCGAGTCCTCCATTTTAGTCTTCCATATAGGCCAGTTAGAACCATTGAGGCTGATCATCCTTGATGAGCCACCTTCCATAATTCAAAATCGTTCTTACCCGTTCAATGAACTTAGTTTTGATACCACTTTGTTGGGGACCTTGCACAAAACCTTAGGATCTAGCCTCCCGAAATAAACCAAAATTATGAAATAGTAATGCAATGAACTAAATCAAAACATAAACCACACCACATCAGGGATTTTTACATGGAAAACCCTCAAAGAGGTAAAAACCACGAGACCTCGTCCAGATCAACAATCCACTATAAATCAGAACGTTACAACTGATCACAAGCACACACCGCTTGGATCAAACCTTCTTCACTCACGCAGAAGTAGATAAACAATAAGCGAAACAAAGAAGACGGAGAAATCTCACCGATTACGAGGACGTGGAAGCGCTGAGATATGGTAGATCACCTCTACGAGCATAGCTTCCCTTCCACAAGCTCTCTCTCTCTCTCTCTCTCTCTCTCTCTCTCTCTCTCTCTCTCTCTCACACACACACACACACACACACACCTTTGATAACCCTAAGCCCTTTAGCAAACCCTTGCAAAGCTTTAGGAAACCCTAGAATACCCTGGAATACACCACAATCTCGCATACACCCTTTTATATAAAAATAGAAAGAGGTATAATCTAAATAAAAAACAAAATCCACAAAATCTACGTTTCCGCAATCGCATCTGCGGAACTTTTCGATAATATCGAAGGTCTTTCAATGACAGCTTCGATATCATCGAAGGTCTCTCGATAATATCGGAACAGGACAAAAACTGTCCAGTGACCAGGGGTGGAAAAAATCCAACAATTATCGATGTCATCGAAGGTCTCTCAATAATAGCCTCGATATCATCTAAAGTCCATCGACGATATCAACAGGACCAAAAAACTGTCCAGTGACCAGCAGTGAAAAATCCAGTAATTATCGATAGTATCGAAACTGGTTCAATTTCATCGATTCCAGTAATGTAGAGAAAAATCCTCATCAAAACCGAGTTAAGTACAAGCTAAGACTCAAGTTATCCAAGTCGAGCACGAATGGGGCAAAGCTTGGCCCAGCTCGACTCGTGTATACTTCTCATTTATATAAAAATATCATCACGAGAATAACTTTTGTGAGATCATTTATGTTAAAATACCATCATGGAGAATCACTTTTGTTACGCAATAGTAGCCATCCGATCCATGGCCTGGAAAATGGATGGCTATAGAAAACAGTCCAATTCAAAATCCACAGCTCATAGGCCACCATGAAAACATCCCATCCATGAGAGCCGATTACGTGCGGCCTGGCCTCACCCAAGAATCAAGATAGTACGGCCCTTTCAGTGGGGCCCACCCTGATGTATGTATCCTACATCCACGCCGTCCATCCATTTTGCCAAATCATTTCAGGGCATTAGTCCAAAAATGAAGCAGATCCAAATCTTAGGTGGACCATATCATAGGAAACAGTGGTGATTCATCATTAATGGACCACAAAATTTCCGGATCTTCTTCATGTTTGGATTCATGCCCTAAAATGATATGGAAAAACAAATGGACAGCATAGATATAGAATACATACATCAAGGTGGCCCCACCGTAAGGGCCGCACCTAATCTGCTCCCCCTGAATGGCTGGAAAAAAAAAATGCTAAATGAGTACTAGATTATTTCATTCAATCAGTATGATCTTTTAACGGTAGATCATGACCCGTGTTCTCAACATAATGGACAGTTTGGATCTATCCATTGGATTGTCCAAGTAAACCGACGGACCTAGGAGCACTATAACTTACAGTGCTCTGAGAGCACAGTAGCATTTCTCGACATTAAAACCATTTCTCTACGTTAGCAAATAGCATTGCTTTCTTCCTTATTTGCGTACCTTTACCATCACCTAGACTAGACCACCTAGACTTAAATGACCTAAAATTACCAAACTACCCTCCTTAGAAAATCACTCTCCGTGACTCTCATCATACCATCAAAGGTCTGACTTGTTTAGGATGGTGATATCTGTAGTCTGTATCCAAACCATCTAGACCGTCAAAATAATGATCCAGTCATCCAGGCCATCGATGTTATGATCCAGGCCATCCACACCAGCATTCCAATCCTTCTACATGACGGGGGCCCAGCGACCGGTATTGAAGAGGTTGGACCCTGGTGTGGACAATCAAGTGGTGCCTGCAAAAGGATGCCGATACCAAAAATCAACCAAGCTTCCACATTCAGTTAGAAGAAACCCATCATCTGGATCTTCCTTGCTGGTTGGTTGTGATTATTCCATGGCTGGCCATCTACGACTGGACCTACCAGATGAACGAATTCGATCATTGAAAATGAGTACTGCGTACGGTAAACGGCATGCGGACCACATTTTTACAGTAGTATCTCGGGAAATAGAAAAAGAACGAAAGACTTGAGGGCGCAGTTATAAAAGTAAAAAGCCAGATGTACCTGCACGTCCTGCGCGTTGACGTCCAGATGATCGGCGATGAGGAAGCGGAATCGGGACGAGTCGAGATTCGTCCCTGACCCGATGACCCGGTTCGATGGGAACCCGGACAGCTTCCACGCGATGTAGGTCAGCACATCGACCGGGTTGGAGACGATCAGCAGTACGGAATCGGGCGAGTGGCGAGCCAGCGGCGGGATGATTTCCTTGAAGAGTGCGAGGTTCCGGTGGAGGAGGTTGAGTCGCGACTCGCCGGGGATCTGACGGGCGCCGGCGGTGACGATGCAGAGATCGGAGTCGGAGGTGACAGAGTAGTCGACGGAGGAGAGGATGCGAGTGCGGGGGAGGAAAGCAGCGGCGTGCTGGAGGTCGAGCATCTCGCCGCGGAGCTTGTCGGGCTTGGAGTCGACGAGAGCGAGGATATCGACGAGATCTTGGGTGAGGATGGTTTGGGCAATGGCCATGCCGACGTTGCCAGCTCCTACGACGGAGACTTTGGTGTGGCGTTTGTTGGAGGAAGGAGGTGATGATTGCTGGATGGGCTTGAAGAAGGCGTGGGCTATTCCCAGGCCCAGGTCCATTGACGATGATGGAGGGGTTTCCATGGTCGGAAGAGAGGCGTTTGGTTGGTGCAGGGAGAGAGGCTTTTGCTTTTGGGAGGACTTAAAAAAGAGAAAGCGAGGCCTTGGGCGGAGTGCGGGAGTGGTTGGATGGTGGGATTTTTTATTTGTTTTTTAAATGTAAATCAGCACTTAGAATTTACGTTCCGTACCCTTAAATAGGTTTTTATCAAGGGAAGCTGGATTGGCTGGTGTACCACACACCAGCAACCTAGCTGGTGTGGGTACGTTTCGTGCTAAGACAGGTGCTTGAGCACGAGTTGTACGAACGGTTCAAAGGTGATCAAAGTTACGCGGTCCACAACTATGTTTATCTATTTGGCTAGATTATTTTAGGTTTTGATCCAAAAATCAGTAATTTCTAAGGTTCAAGTTGATGGGTTTTTTTTGACCCGTTGTCGTCCGGTCGTGAGTCTCGCTCAACTGATCGAAGGCTGTGGTCGACCAGTCGTGGAAGACGAGTCGTGGCAGGACTCAAAGTCCAGCGACTGTGGACTATTTTTCTCCGGGGTACTCGACCAGTCGAAGGTGGCTCTCGACCAGTCGAGGCTACGCAGATTCGTTCCGCGATTTTGCGTGGATTTCGTGTCGCAAGTCCTTTCGCAACTGGGATGCGGAAGGGAGTTTCCTAAAACTATAAATAGGAGTTCCTAGGGTTTCTAAGGTATAACAAAAGGATTTCCTAAAACTTTACAAGGGATTTGCTAAAGGGTTTAGGGCTATCAAAGGTGGGAGAGAGAGAGAGAGAGAGAGAGAGAGAGAGAGAGAAAGAAAGAGAGAGGAAGCTTATAGAAGGGAGGTTCTGCTCGTGGAGGTTATCTACTGTGCAATCTATATCTCAACGCTTCTATGTCCTCGTAATCGGTTAGATCTCTCTGTTTTCTCTATTTCTCTTAGGGCCTGTTTGTTTTTCAGAGCAATGGGAAATGCAAGGGAAATAGTAATTATTGTCATTTCCTGCGTTTGAAATTTCATAGTTAGTTGTGCCAGTGAAATTGGTTTGAAAGATGTAATTTTAATTTTTGAACTGCAGGGTAATGTGTATGATATATCCATTCCGTCCTTCTGTTTTATTACAATATTTTGGAGCATGGGACAAAAAATAAGGTAGATCCAACACTCAAGTGGCCCACACCAAAAGAAACGGTGACCCTACAAAGTTTTTAATGGTAAGTATTGGATTCCCTTTTTTTGTATGACGTGGTCCAATTGAGTATTGGATATGCCTCGATTTTTTACTCATGCTATGAATTCAAATGGAATAATGGATGAACGGTGTGGATAAGCGAAATGAATCACAATGGGACCCACAGATATTTTGTAATATTTTTGGTTTTCGTGCCAAAAAGTAAGCCGTCAAATCAGGTAATGCGAATTCCTGGGGAAGTAATTATTACTTTTTTTACCCGGGATTTACAATTTCACCGAAAATCAAACAGGCCCTTATTGTTTATCCACTCCTACGTGAGTGAAGAAAGTTGTAACGTTCTACTTCATAGTGGATTGTTGATCTGGACGAGGTCCCATGGTTTTTACCTCTTTGAGGGTTTTCCACGTAAAAATCTATTGTGTGGTATATGATTGATGCATTGATTATTTTTATTGCATTATTATCCATAATTCTGGTTTGTTCTAGAGGGCTAGATCCTAAGGTTTTGTTGAAGGCCCCCAACAAAGTGGTATCAGAGCTAAGTTCATTAAACGGGTAGGATCGGTTTTGAATTATGAAAGATGGCTCATCAAGGATGATCAGCCTCAATGGTTCTAACTGGACCATATGGAAGGCTAAGATGGAGGACTTACTTTATTGCAAGGACCTATATTCTCCAATTTTAGGCATATCAGCAAAAACCAAGGATATGACTGATGATGATTGGAAGAAAATGGACCGAAAGGCGGTGGGGTTTGTTAGACAATGGTTGGATGATTCATTATTCCACCATGTGTCTACGGAAACCTCAGCCGCTAGCCTATGCCTGAAATTACAAGGGCTGTATGAGAGGAAGACAACCAGTAATAAATTTTTCTGATAAGGCGACTTGTGAATCTCAAGTTCAAAGATGGTGGTTCTATGGCCGAGCACATGAATGAGGTCAGTAATATAATGAACCAACTCTCCTCTATGAAGATGGTTCTGGATGATGAATTGCAGGCTTTACTATTGCTTAGTTCATTACCTGACAGTTGGGAGACATTGGTGGTGTCTCTAAGTAACTCCACGCCAGACGAAAAGATATCCATGAAACAGGTAACCAGTTGTCTCTTCAATGAGGAGACAAGGAGGAAGTCTCAGGGGTCTACTCAGCAAGAGACTCTTGTGACACAGGAAAGAGGGAAAGGAAAGAACATGAAGGGCGGGAAGGCCCGAGATAAATCAAGAGGCAAGTCAAGTAACAGAAAGGATATTAATTGCTGGAATTATGATAAGAAGGCTCACTACAAACATGAATGTCGTGGTAAGAAGAACGACAAGAAATGAAAAGGGGAAGGAAGATGAATCAGATTCCACTGTGGTCGCTTCAAATGACGACGTTGTAGTTATTCTTTCTCCAGATCATGATGTATGTCTGTAAACACTGGAAAAATCGGCGCCCACACTGATTTAAATGTTATGTTTTGATGATGGGGGTGATTAGGCTGATTTATGAATGTTGGAGTCGCCACTAGCCAATTAATCCCAGAATCCCGCAGTCGGCTAGAACCCACGGAATACATAAGGTTGAGGAGATCCGAAGACTTTCCTACCTTAGAGTGACTCCTGATCTATGATCCGGGATTCCGGGTAAGGGACCTAGGTTACAAAAAGAGAAGGTGTTAGGCACCCTCTCTGCCTGTACAAATGCACGGTCTCTACTTAGTGTGGTAAAATGATCTCAAGGGATGATGATGATGTTGTGGTCATGATGGGACTAGTCACACGTGGATTTCTGATGTAGCAAGATCCGAGATTTCGGCAGGCCACAAAGCATACGTCTGACAATGCGTCTAGAGGGCAGATGTGATGATGCTTATGCAAAGAGGTAAGAAAAATAGACTAAATCACTAGGAATTTCTGATGTGACAGGATCTGATGTACGGCAAGTCACAGAGCATACGTTCACTAGAGATCTAGAAAAGCAGTGGGATTGAGAAGGGAATGGATGTCATGATGAATGCATGTAAGGTGAATGGATCTTTGGCTTGATCTTGTGTAGGCTAAAACATAAACTGAACCATGACCAATTTGAGTTAGGCTTATAGGTTGAAAAGGTTGAGTTGAGGGCTAGGGGGTGGCTGAAAAATCAGAACTTTGAGGGCTTAGGAGCTCCTTCTCTTTCCCTCACTCTCTTCTTCACTCACTCTCTTTCTCTCCCACTCTCTCTCTCTCTCTCTCTCTCTCTCTCTCACTCCTCTTAGTTGTTGGTGTTGGAAATGAGAAGAGGAGAGGGCTATTTATAGCCCTCCCTAATGGTAAAATGGTAATTTTGGGGCTTAGGAGGAGTGAAAGTTGATGTGGCAAGTGGTGGTTGGTGAAGAGGAGAGAGACGCCACGTGGCGTGCTCCCATTAGCTCATAGGGCTGGTAAAACTGTAAATAGTGAATATGGGAGGGGTAAATCTGAAGGAAAGTTGACTTTTGGACGCTAGGACAGCTGTACACACACGGGCCGAGAGCGGCGACAGTCGAAGTACCGCAGGCAGTAGTCAGACTACCGCCCGGGCCTAGTTGAAGCCAGTTTCGTATATGTGAGCTTCGTGTGACACTCTGGTTCGTCTGGTGGTCTCCATTTTGGATTTCTGAGACTCAAAGTGGCAGATTTAGGCATGGATAGGGGGTTCTAGCCAGGGTATAGGGTATAGGCGAGGCTGTGTGTATACTGGAAGACTTGGATTGCGGTTTCGGGTTGCGGGTTGGGAGTTTGGGGACTTAGGACCAGGGTTTTAGGTTTTGAGCTGGGGTTAGGAGCCAGTTTAGGACATGATCATGGTTCCCGGATTGTCTTAGCCTTTTCGAGATGCTAGCCTAAGTGGGGTGTCTACAAATGCCCCTCTTTGGCCGAGGTTGCAGGCAACCGAAGGCCACAGCAAGTTGACACCCCACCCTTCTGGTCAGAAAGGATAGTGACTCGAATTTGTTGCCTGCCATTGTATCATTGTCAGTTGACTGTTTGGAAAAGAGATGACTTGCACGTATCATGAGGGCTGAGGAAAACGTCATGATTGTCCCCTGCGCATTCGTCGCGGCTTTACAGGTCACCAATCACAACCTTTTCACGTCAGATTGTTGATAGCATTGGAGAGTAAGTCTGAAAAGTAAGGGTCTCTGCGCATTTGTCGCGGCTTTACGAGGATTCCCATACTGTTTGGTCTGTCATTTCCTTTGTTATGTAATCACCCTAGGAGTATTCGTTCCATTTGATCGTCAAAGTGGTTAGCTGTCCTGCGCATTGGTACGGCCTTACGGGGAACTCACTACGCCGACTTGGACTCGATCAAATTTTTCGAACGTCCCGGACTAGGTATATGTAGGTAATCTTTTGCCGTGCAGTCTGCTGATTCTGATACTTTGGTTACAATGGATTATTGTCACTTTAAGTTTTGATTATTCTTTCCAGAGATAGATCCAATCATTTTACTAGCATTTGTACGACTATCCAGATATAGAGATCTGGTCAACCGCACAGGTAGCATGTATGGACTTGATCATCCTTCGGGGAAACTGGAAGAGATCGAATCTTATTTAGCTGTTCGCACTGACCGCAACTGAAGAATATGGAAGTTTCTTCCGTGTACTGCGAGTCGCGTGCGTGTTTGAAAACTTTTGAAAGCTATTCCCCTTGGGGCTAGACCCTTTGGGGATTTTATTTGAAAGTATTTTTTTGAATTTTTCAAAAAATATTCGTTCGATCTCGCAGGTGGGCGTCATCGTCCGGTTTTTATAAGAAAAGTCAGATGGCCTCCACTAATAAATTAATGGGGCTTATGATATATATTTTGGTGAAAAGATGACGCTCTTGTGGAGCTGGACTCCCTGGGGATGTTTTTTTGGAAAACTTCTCTTTTTTCTTTTTTTTTCTTTTTTTTTCTTTTTGAAAATTTTTGAAAACTATCCCTTTTAGAGCTAGACTCCTTGGGATTTTATTTGAAAGAATTTTTGAAGTTTTTTTTTTTTTTTTAATGGGCCTGGACTTTTTTGAAATGGGTCTGGACTTTTAAAATGGGCTTGGACTTTTAAAATGGGCTTGGGATGGACTTGAGCCTTGAGATGGGCTTTATGACATGGGCTTGGAAGATGAGCCTGGGCCTCGAAATGGGCTTGGGCTTTGAGATGGGCCTTTTGAAGTGGGCCTTGAAAAATGGGCCTGGGCCTCAGAATGGGCTTGGGCTTTGAGATGGGCTCTTTGAAGTGGGCCTTGGAAATGGGCCTAGCAAGATGGGCCTGGGAAATGGGTCCTTTTGGAAATGGGCCTTGGAAGATGGGCCCAGGCTGTTGCCTTCTTGGACCATCTTTTGATCATTTTTGCGATCTCATTCTGGTATATGGAGGTATGTTCTGTAGTCTCAGCCTTCTGAAGTAGGCCCTGCCCAAATTTCACCCAAAAGTCTCAGGCTGTTGACTTTTGCCTTCTGGTTCTGCTCTGTTAGTGCTGCATCAATGCAAGAATGTCAGTTCTGACGGCGGTGGTTGGAGTACCGCAGGCGATAATCAGATCGCCGCCTCCATTCTTCTTTTCTTCCAGCGAGTACCACTCTTCTCTGTTCATTCCTTTTGTTCTTGTTCTGATATTCCCATCCGTCCTCGATCGTCTGATCATCTCTTTTGTCCATCCCTTTTGTCTTTTATTCTTTTCCTTTGTCCTCTTCTTTCTTTTGTCCTTTCTTCTTCTTGGGCTTATTATGGCTAGCCATGATGAAGGTATTGATGGGCTCAAGATTGATGGTGAGGTTGGTGGATCCATAAATGATGGAGAGAATCCATTTATGGATGGGTTGATGGGGGTTGGTGGAGGAGTAAGGGGTCCTTTGGAGGAGATAAACGCTATTTATGGCTTGGATTCTTCTTCCTTCAATGGGGAACATGGGATTGGGTTGGATGGATTTGATGAGTCTATTCCGGGTGGGCCACCGGGTTTTGTGGATGTTAACATGGTGATGGATGTTTGAATGGTGAGGATGGTGTGATGATGGCGGCCGATGGCTTGATTGGGGAGGGATGGCTATGGATGGTCTGGATGGCAGTATGGTGTTGATGGATAATGTGGATGTAATGGATTAGGCTTGGATAGGTGGCGGCCCCCATCTTAGCAGTTTGGATGGCTTGGATCTTTGGCTGCGACAACTCTGGATCTTAAGTCTTGAGCTCCTCCCCTTGCGACGGTACCATATCAGCGATGGGTGGGAGAGCAGTCACTTTATCGTCAGGTCCCTGGTTGGCATTTGGAGGACGAGATTGCTGATCAAGACATAGTGGGCAATGCTGCTTCCTCCTCCTCATGCGTTGATGATTCGTTCGAGACCTTTGAGGAGCGCCTTTTCATCGATCCATCCTTCTTGCTCACCACACATGGTCACCTGATCTTCGAGATCGCTGTCCTTTGTCATACTTGTGAGGATATGGCTCGTCACCTAGCAGTGGGATGGTGGTATGATGATAGTATGTTCACGGCACACCGTCTGGTGAGGGATGAGGTCTTCTACCTGCGCAAAGAGGTAGAAAGGCTCAGGCAGAGATTATCGCTATACGAGAGGTTGGGGCTTACCTGTAGTTCCCGATGTTAATCATCTGCTTGTCCCGTATGCATGAGAAAATTTCATCGTGTTTTTGTTTTTATGAAGAAAGAAAACAAAGTACTTGTAAAAAGATTTTCACAGAAAATAAAATTTTGTTTGTGCCAAATTGACCAGTGTTTGCTTGTGTTTGGATTTATGTTTTGGATGATTGGGATCAAAAATTTTGGGCTCAGTCCACGTTGTGTGCAGTATTCTGGATTGTGTTCCTAGGGTCTTGGTTCCCTGAGAGGGTGTCTGAGATCACATTCCCTGGATTTGAACAGAGTTTGATAGAGTACTGATCCGAAATTGCCTTTCCTTGTACCTTATTGTGGTGTTTGTTGCCTCAGCGTCTTTTGTACCTGCACTTTTATTTTATTATTTTTTTCTTGTCATTTTTACTCGTAGTGCCCTTTCGGATTTTCACTACGTCCGACCCTTCCCGTCATTTTTGCCCGTAGTGTCCTTTCGGATTTTCACTACGTCCCGGGTTTTTTATCTTACCTGCCCCTTGCCAGCTGTGCTGTTTTTACCCTTGGCGCCTTTCCAGGTTTTCACCAAGTCCGCCATATGCCCGCTGTTTTTACTCGAGCCGCCCTTTTGGATTTTCAACTCGCCCATTTTGCTTAGGCATGCTCTCTCTCTTTTTTCCTTTTTTTTTTTGTTTTTTTTTTTTTTTAAGTGCTGGGAATGATGGAGAAACTTCCTTCATAGCCGGCCAGTTGGTTACCTTCCTGTCATTGTCTTTGAGTACAATTGTAAGCTGCTTTTTAGTTGGCTTATGTGGGGGTATGGGAGGGACTTCCATTTGAGTTTTCTTTTTGAGATTTCCTATCTTTTTCACCTTTTTCTTTTTCTTTTCTTTTCTTTCTTTCTTTTTTTTTTTTTCTTTTCTTCTTTCGTTTCTTCTTTTTTTTTTGTCTTTTTTTTTTGTGGGTGAGACGACTGGTGTTTCTAATGGGCGAGATGACAGATATACATTATTTCTTTTTAGTGGGGAAATGAGGGATGCAGCCTTGCGATTGTGATCATTGACAAGGTTAGGTAGGGCTACCCGTGATAGATTTTTATGTTGTCGGCGTTGATGGGCTCGGGAAGATCTTCCCCTTTCAGATTGGTGAGCCGAAGGGCGCCTCCTGGGAGTACTTCACGGATGATCAGCGGTCTGTCTCACGAGGGTTTGAACTTTTCTCTGGGATCTAGTAAATGTGGTGGCAAGATACGCTTCATGACCATGTCACCAACTTTGAAGCTTCTCTTTCGGACCCTCTTGTTGTAGGCCCGAGCGATCCTCCGTTGGTAACATTGGGAGTGACTTAGCGCTCGCATGCACTTTTCATCGGCCAGATGTAGTTGATTATACCTTGCTTGTTGCCACTCGCCTTCCTCGACTTCGCTTTCCAACAATATCCACAGTGATGGGATTTCGATTTCGACTGGCAACACTGCTTCCATTCCATATACTAGTTCGTATGGAGTTGTGCCTGTAGCCGATCGTAGAAACGTTCGATAGGCCCAAAGTGCGTAAGGAAGCATTTCTGACCAATCACAGTATGTCTTCACCATCTTCTCCAGTATACGAATGATGGTCTTGTTTGCAGCTTCGACCCTACCGTTCATTTGGGGATGGTAAGGGCTTGATCGATGACATTGAATTTTAAATTTGTCGAGGAAATCGTCCATCCTTTAATTGACGAACGGAATTCCGTTGTCAGTAATAATGGCATGAGGGACCCCGTATCGGCTGATGATGTGGTTCTTCATAAACTTGACCACATGCGATGCTGCGATGGTGGTGTAGGATGCTGCCTCTATCCATTTGGTGAAGTAGTCTACTGCCACCAGGATGTATTCATGCCCGTTTAAAGCTTTGGGGCTAATCTTGCCGATGATGTCCAATCCCCATACAGAGAAGGGTCATGGTGCCGTCAGGTTGTAGAGTTCAGAAGCAGGCGTATGGATCTGGTTTGCGTATTCTTGACACTTGAAACATTTCCTGACGTGTTTGCAGCAATCTGTCTCTATTGTAAGCCAATAGTAGCCGAGTCGTAGGATCTTCTTCGTCATCATGTATCCATTCATATGTGGGCTGTATAGTCCTTCGTGGATTTCAGACATGATCTGTGCCGCTTCTACTTCATCCACGCAGCGGAGAAAGACTTGGTTGAAGGATCGCTTGTAGAGAATGCCCTCAGTGATCACGAATTGTGTCGCTAGTCGTTGGATGGTGCTTCGATCGACTGGTGTTGCTCCTTTCGGGTACTTCTAATGTTCGAGGTATTTCTTGATGTTTGTGTACCACGGCCGATCATTCAAGGGTAGCTCAGCTTCATCGATCTGTAGGCAAAATGCGGGCTCTTCTTGGAGCTCGACAGTGAGTTCCCACTTAGCAACTCCTTTTGGGATCTCCAGCATTGAGGTGAGGGTAGCCAGAGCGTCTACAAATTGGTTCTTAATTCAGGGCATGTAAGAGAATGTGATCTCTTCAAATTCTTCGATTAGATTTTCCAGATATACATGATAAGGGATCAACTTCTCATCCTTGGTCTTCCAATCACCATTTATCTGATTGATGATGAATTGCGAATCTCCGAAAACTCACAACTTCTTCACGTTGAGGATTATGGCTTCTCTTAGTCTGGCGATACATGTTTCATATTCAGTTACGTTGTTTGTACATTGAAATGTCAGTCTCCTAAATATGGGAATTGGGACGTCATCAGGGGAGTAGAGTATAGCGCCTACTCCACTCCCTTTTAAGTTTGTCGCTCCGTCGAAGAAGAGCGTCCACTCTCCTGCCTTCGTTTCTTCTTCATCCTCAATCAGGAGAATGTCCTCGTCAGGGAAGAAGGTCATCAGCGGTTAATAGTCAGGCAAGGAGTGGGCTGCTAAGTGGTCCGCCAGTGCTTGCCACTTGATTGCCTTCTGAGTGACATAGGTGATATCGAACTTAAAAAGCAATAGTTGCCATTTTTTGATCCTGCCCGTTAGTGCTGGCTTCTCGAACAAGTATTTTAACGGGTCCATGCGAGTGAGTAGAAGAATTGGGCGAGCGATCATGTACTGTCGTAGCCGTTGTGTTGCCCAGACTAGGGCGAGGCACGTCTTTTCTAAGCTAGAGTATTTGGCTTCGTAGTTTGTGAATTGTCTGCTTAGATAGTAGATCACCTGCTCCTTTCTTCCCGTATCGTCGTGTTGACCAAGAACACATCCGATTGCATCTACCGCAACAGAGATATATAGCAGTAATGGCCTACCCGGAGTAGGTGGCGTGAGTACTGGAGGTTTTAGCAGGTACTTTTTGATCTTTTCGAAAGCTTCTTATAGTCGTCATTCCATTCCTTTGGCGAGTTTTTTCGTAGTAGCTTGAATATGGGCTCACAGATCGGAGTGAGTTGTGCGATGAATCGGCTTATATACTGGATCCGCCCGAGGAAGCCTCGAATTTCTTTCTCAGTTTTGGGCGGTGGCATTTCAATAATTGCCTTGGTCTTAGTCTCATCTACCCGGATACCATCTTCACTGATGATGAAGCCTAACAGTTTGCCTCTGGTTGCACCGAAACTCATTTTTGCGGGTTGAGGCGGATCTTGAACTTTTCTAATCTATCGAAGAGCTTCTTAAGGTCTTTGAAGTGTCATTCGATTGTGCGAGACTTGACAATCATATTGTCCACATAGATTTTCATTTCCTTGTTTATCATGTCGTGGAATAAGGCTATCATAGCTCGCTGATATGTAGCTCCTGCATTTTTCAATTCGAAAGGCATGACCCGGTAGCAGAAAGTTCCCCATGGTGTGATGAAGGAGGTCTTCTCTCGATCTTCGATGGCCATCTTGATCTGATTGTAACCGGAGAAACCGTCCATGAAGGAGAAGATCTTGTGTCCTGCAGTATTATCTACCAGCGTGTCGATGTGAGGTAGAGGGAAGTCGTCTTTAGGGCTTGCCTTATTGAGATCCCTGAAGTCGATGCACATTCTAACTTTTCCATCCTTCTTGGGTACTAGTACGATATTTGCTAGCCATTCCGAGTAATTGGAGACTACCAAGAATCCCGCGTTGTATTGCTTGATGACCTCATCACAGATTTTCAGGGCCCATTCTGGCTTCATTCTTCGTAACTTTTGTTTGACAGGCTTCATGTCTGGCTTTGTTGGTAGATGGTGCACCACCAAATTTTCATCGAGCCCTGGCATGTCCTCATAAGAAAAAGCAAAGTTGGATAACCACGGTTTTAGAAACTCCATCATCCTTTGCTTGTTTTCCGAGGAAAGTGATCTTTCGATGCGTACCTCTCTGGGGAGTTCCGCTGACCCTAAGTTCACAACTTCGAAGTCGTTTGCTACAACATTGGCTTTTGTTTCGAACTCTTCGAGAGAATCCTCAAATTCGAGAGCGGTATCATCATTTCCCTCATCCGAGGCTTCATCTAAACCCATGAGTTCGAAGTCCAACTCTAGATCGAAATCATAAGAGTTGGCCTCAAACTCATGTGAAGTTTTTGGCATAGTGGTTTTTGAAAGTTTCTCTTTTGTTTTTGTATTTTGGAGATTTTCTGATGTTTTGTGGTTTTGAGAAATATTTGATTTTTTCGTGTTTTTGGGAATATGTGATGTTTTTGTATTTTGAAATTTTTCTGATTTTTTCGTGTCACCAAGGTGTCCCGAACAAGACGGTGTTGCGAACCATGATTGGTCTTGCCCTAGTTCGGGATACCAACTGCTATTTACATTGACATTTTTTTTTAGGCCGGCATTGAATGGCTCGCCGACTGATTCGATCGTTAAGGGAACGGCTCTCCAGTTTGATTCTTTCCCCCTTTCGTCCCCATTGTTCTGATCTATTTGTTCTTGTGGGTCATCTGTCCTGATGACCATGATGTCTACTGGGCTGGGCTCAGAGTCAGAATCTGATTCGATTTCTTCACTCAGCAGTTGGAGTTCTTCTGGTTCCTCAGACTCTTCATGTGATGGGACCTTTACGTCTGTCTAGTCAAGGGCAGGCCACTTTCCCTTGTCGATCCAGTGGGTGGGTTACTTCTGTCCCTTGTGTTGCTGAGCTGGTGGCGGGGATATGTTCCCTTGACTGTGGATGGGGATGGGTGTCTCCCCATTCTTGTCTGTATCCTTTGTAAGGGGCATCTCTGGCTTCGGGTCCTCCATTGGTGGACCTGTTTCCATACCCCTAGCTTCATATGATGGGTTCGGGGGTTTTGCCTCTAGCTTCGGATGTGCTTTTGATGCCCTAAGGATCCTATCCCACCTTATTGGTGGCCAGATAGACTCCTGCTTAACATGTTCTGTGAGTTTGAGTTGCTGGAGTTGGTCCTCAAGAGACATCATCGTATCCTCACAAACTGTCCCAGCCTTGATGAACTTAATGGGTGTGCATTTGAACGGTTGACCATTCTTTGGCCTTTCAGCCTGATCCTCTGGTGTCGGTTGATATCCCAGTCCCTGTCTCTACACGTTTACAGGTGCTGGTTTCACCACCATACCTTTTTCATGGAACTCGGTACGGTAGTTTAGGATTAATTGTTCAGCAGGGGGATGACATATTCAGTAGCAAGAGAGAGTAGGTTGGCGATTGCATTTACATTTTTGAATTCTAAGCTGTGGTATGATATGTCACCCTCTGCATGTTGAATGTCAATCACAGGGATGTCGGTTTCTGGGATACTAACCGTCACCAGTAGGATCATTTCTGGCTCGGCTAATACTGAAATGATTCGATTTCCCGAAGGAAATTTAATCATTTGATGGAGGGTAGATGGGATGGATCCAACAGCATGGAGCCACGGCCGCCCCAGCAGAAGGTTAAATGAGGCGGGAATGTCGATGACCTGAAATGTGATAATGGTCATGTCTGGTCCGATTTGCAATTCCAGGTCGATTTCTGCCTTAACCTGTATCCGAGAGTTATCGAAGGCTCTAACGCTCATGGTGCTATCCCTAACCGTTCGGCAGTCCTCAAAGGGCAAACATTTAGGCTTGATCCGTTGTCAATGAGTGCGAGTGGAACTTTGAAATTCTCATAACGAATAGCTATATTTAATGAGCGCCCATGTTTGCGACCTTCAGGTGGCAATTCCTCATCAGAGAAAGTGATAGCCCGTGGTGCGAGGAGCTGTCCAATCATACTTGCCACCATTTCGGGGGGTACGTCGGGAGAGATATGTGCATCATTCAGGGTTTTCGCAAAGATTTCTCGATGCGATCTTGATGTGCATAAGAGTTCTCAGATAGATATTTGGACAGGGATGGTTTTCAGTTGGGCTGCTATGTCATAAGCAACGTCAGTTTTGTAAGTGGTTCCCGACAAAGTTCCCCTGGTTTCTCTTGGGTTTTGATTATCTCTCCTGAAATATCTCCCGTTGTTACCCACTTCAGCGCATTCAGGGTAATGCCATGGGACTGCTTTCAAGTTGTAGGAGGGAGTCGTCCTTCCTTCCAGGAATATCATGAGTTCCTGAGGCGAAAGGGTTGTGGTTGGAACAGTTTGTGGTAGACTTGACGATTTTTCTTGAGGTGTTACCAGATCTTGGTGAGTTTTGACATTAAGGTTTTCTTCCTCCACCTGATGTGTGGGGGAAGTCCTCTGGGGATGTGCCAATTGGTGAGGCATCGAAAATTCTGGGGCTTGAACTGACGGTGCCCCTTGCAAGGTTTGCGGGATTAAATCAAGGGGACCTATTGGGAGAACGACAGGTCCAGAATTCGACGTTTTTGGAGGTACTAGAGTTGAGTGTGCCCCTTGGGGGACAGGATACTGAGGGTATGACCTGTCGGGTGCGGCTTCCAGGGTTACGAGAGACTGTGTTGCTGGTGCTGCTCCGAAGAATATAAGAGGTTGTGTTGCTAGTGTTGCTTCGAGGAATACAAGAGCTTATGTTGTTGGTGCTGCTTCGAGGACTATCTGTGGCCCAGGTGTTGGCGCATTTTAGTAACCCCATGTTCGATTTGCTATATCGGTCATGATTACTTGTATGGAATGATGTGGGGAAGAGCACCTGGGCTGCCCTCCTTCAATGTGGTTGACGGTAGAGGTGCTAGATGTGCTGGGCCCTGGTTGGTGTGATGGCAGGGGATTTTGGAGGATGTTGGCCTGAGCCGCTTTGTTAGCTTGTGGAGCGATCGCAATTTTCTAGCTTTCGATCAGATCTTGGACCGCATGTTTCAAAGCGAAGCAGCGGTCCGTTAGGTGGCCAGGAGCCTGGTGATATGCGCAATATTGATTTTCATTGTAACCAAGAGGCAAGGGATTAGGTGGAAGTCGAGGCTGGAGTGGTGTCAACAACTACTTTTGCATGAGCATTGTCAGCACTTGACTGTATGATTGTGCTAACGGGGTGAACTTCTTTCCCATCATTGCCTGCTTGTATGGTCCTTGTGCATTTCCCCTAAGCTGTTGCGATTGTTGTTGAGACGGCTGTCCTTGATATCCCTGTTGGGCTTGTTGTGGTTGGTACTGCTTGTTTAGCTGTGGTTGCCTGTCTTGTCGTAGCTCCGATTACAGAGCATACTGGTTGCCTTGAGTGTTAGCGATGATGTGGTTAACTTACGTAGTGCGTTTAGGGGTGTACACAAACCGGGCTAGCCCGGTTAGCTCGCTCGACCCGGCCCGAAAAAGCCCGACTCGGCCCGACCCGGAACTAAGTTCGGGTCAGGACGGGCCAATTTTCTAGGCCCGAAAGTGAGTTCAGGCCGAGTTCGGATACCTCCCAGTTCGGCCCGACTTGGTCCGAAATCCGACTCGTCCCGGCCCGACCAGAGTCGGCCCGGCCCGACCCGTGTATGACTGTATTTAATTTATATAAAATATTTTATTTTATGTTTTGTCAAATGTATGTAAATGTCCTGACTAGTTAGATTTTTTGTGGAGTCTATAGTTCAACTATCTAAACCGTTGATCGAGGGCCTTGTAATGGGACGCGAATTACCTGCCAAAGTCTTTCTCATGAACTTGCTGTAAGGTTCGAAACTGGCCCGAACTCAGGTTCAAAACTGGCCCGAATTCGAAGGTTCGAAACTGGCCCGAACTCGGCACGAACTCGCACCGGGCCCGGTTCGGACTGGAGATGTTGGCCCGATGACCAGGCCCGGTCGGGTTCGGACCTTGTGTGGCTGTTGAACGGGCCTGGACGGGTTGAGGCCAGTTCGACTCGGCCCGACCCGTGTAAACCCCTAAGTGCGTTGCACGGAAGTAGTGCTATTTCCATTCTTATATCCAACGGGCTTTCCCTCGACTTTGTTTCTTTTGATTGAGGGGGCCTGGTGTGGCCATGGGGAAATATGTCCCAGCCCTGATTCCGGCTTCTACTTGCTCTCCAGCTCGGATGAGTTGGGAGAAATTTACGTATGGATATGAGATTAGATATCCTGAAATGCTGAGATTTGCTGAATGTACGATCATGGATATTTGCTCTTCGTCATCGATGGGGTTCCTTATTCGAGTTGTCATGGCTCGCCATCGTCCTACGTATGTCGATAAGGACTCATCGCTTTTTTGTCTCAAGGCAGCCAGGTCAGATCTTCTCGGGGCCATATTCAGGTTGTATGAGAACCTGTTAATGAATGTCTGGGAGAGTTTTTCCCAGGTTCTGATTTGATGGCAGTCTAGTGAAGTGTACTAGTCTAAAGCGTCACCTTTAAGAGATTTTTGGAAGAGCTGTATCAAGGCTCCATCATTCCCTACTATCGCGTTGAGTTCCCCACAAAAGGCTTTTAGGTGTGCTGTGGGGCACCCACTACCGTCGTACCTTTTGGATTTTGGTACCTCGAAGTTTGGAGGTACCCGGGCATCTGGGAAGGGACAAAGGTCCCTGAATTTGGTGGATGGATGGTCCACTCCTTGTTGCCTCTGGATTGATTTTACACCGTTTGTAATTACTCTCGTAGTTCCTCAATTTTCGACTTGCCTTGCGGATGGTATCTTGCCCCTTGCTGTAGGGCTTATGATGCTTCTTCGTCGTATGGATCAAGCATGGGAGGTTGTTGGAAAGACGGTGGACTCCCGGTGGCGGGAGGTAGCTGGAATTGAACACCACTCCCTTTCGGAGGAGGGTGTGATGTTTGGAAATGGCTCCCGCCTGGGGTATCTGCCAATTCCGGAATGTTACTCCCATTAGGGGGAGTGAGCTGGACTCGAAACTGGCCCCCTTCATGGGCATCCGCCAGTTCTTGTCTGTGGTTCCCGTTAGGGGGAAGTTGTGTTGTAACCTGATTGTTGGGAGGTGCTGAGTAGAAATGTGTGGGAGGGTTGCTCCCGATTGCTGGTTGTTGTTGATTTGGTGCTGACTCTTCTGGGAGAGGGAGCACGGGATTTGCTGGAGGAATGAGAGAAAAGGCAAAAGGGGTTTGAGAAAGTGAACTATTCTGTATACTAGGCTGGGTTGCCTGTGCATTCGGTGTAGCATTTGATACTAGACGAAGTAGTAGCTCTTGCATTGCTCGGAGGCTCTGAACCATTTCTTGCATGGTGTTATTGGCTTGGGGGTCTGTTTGAACCGTTGGTGGTAATGGCACAGATACTGGTGCGGGTGCGGGTACCGATGTTTCGGGAGCTGGCTGAGCTGCCGGCTCTTCTTCATGGGTTGCTTGAGAGGCCATGATTGCACGGGATCGAGTGGTCATGGTTCGAATCTATGCCTAAGAAGGTGCAAGCCAAAGATTTTTTTTTATATGTAATGATGTTGTCCCTTGAGATTAAAGTACGACAGATTTTCGAGTCGGGTCTCGGCTAGTGCGAGCTATCAAGTCCCCACGCTAATTTAAATGTTATGTTTTGATGATGGGGGCGTTTAGGCTGATTTATGAATGTTGGAGTCGCCACTAGCCAATTAATCTCAGAATCCCGCAGTCGGCTAGAACCTATGGAATACGTAAGGTTGAGGAGATCCGAAGACTTTCCTACCTTAGAGTGACTCCTAATCTGCGATCCAGGATTCCGGGTAAGGGACCTCGGTTACAAAGAGGGAAAGTGTTAGGCACCCTCTCTGCCCGTACAAATGTACGGTCTCTACTTAGTGTAGTAAAATGATATCAAGGGATAATAATGATGTTGTGGTCATGATGGGACTAGTCACAAGTGGATTTCTGATGTAGCAAGATCCGAGATTTCGGCAGGCCATAGAGCATACGTCCGACAATGCGTCTGAGGGCAGATGTGATGATGCTTATGCAAAGAAGTAAGAAAAATGGACTAGATCACTAGGAATTTCTAATGTGACAGGATCCGATGTACGGTAAGTCACAGAGCATACGTTCACTAGAGATCTAGAAAAGCAGGGGGATTGAGAAGGGAATGGATGTCATGATGAATGCATGTAAGGTGAATGGATCTTTGACTTGATCTTGAGTAGGCTAAAACATAAATTGAACCATGACCAATTTGAGTTAGGTTATGGATTGGAAAGGTTGAGTTGAGGGCTAGGGGGTGGCTGAAAAATCAGAACTTTGAGGGCTTGGGAGCTCCTTCCCTTTCCCTCACTTTCTTCTTCACTCTCTCTCTCTCTCTCTCTCTCTCTCTCTCTCTCTCTCCTTCTCTTAGTTGTTGGTGTTGGAAATGAGAAGAGGAGAGGGCTATTTATAGCCCTCCCTAATGGTAAAATGGTAATTTTGGGGTTAGGAGGGGTGAAAGCTGATGTGGCAAGTGGTGGTTGGTGGAGAGGAGAGAGACGCCACGTGGCGTGCTCCCATTAGCTCATACGGCTGGTAAAACTGTAAATAGTGAATATGGGAGGGGTAAATCTGAAGGAAAGTTGACTTTTGGACGCTGGGACAGCTGTACACACGCGGGTCGCGAGCGGCGGCAGTCAAAATATCGCAGGCAGTAGTCAGACTACCCCCGACGGTAGTTCTGGTTCGGGCCGGTTTCGCATGTGTGAGCTTCGTGTGACGCTCTGGTTCGTCCGATGGTCTCCATTTTGGGTTTCTGGGACTCAAAGTGGCAGATTTAGGCATGGATAGGGGGTTCTAGGAAAGGTTTAGGGTATAGGCGAGACTGTGTGTATACTGGACGGATTGGATTGCGGTTTCGGGTTGCGGGTTGGGAGTTTGGGGACTTTGGACTAGGGTTTTAGGTTTTAAGCTGGGTTTAGGGGCCGGTTTAGGACATGATCATGGTTCCCCGATTGTCTTAGCCTTTTCGAGATGCTAGCCTGGGTGGGGTGTCTACAATGTCTCACGGCTACGAGTCAGGATACCGACTGGGTGATAGACTCGGGAGCTTCTTTTCATGTGACTCCACGCAGGGACTTCTTCACAAGCTGCAAGTCTGGTGACTATGAGACTGTAAAGATGGAAAATTCTGGCGTATCAAAAATCGTGGGAGTTGGTGATATTTGTGTGAAGACCGATGTGGGCTGCACATTGGCTCTCAGGGATGTGAGATATATCCCAGACCTTCGCCTCAACTTGATGTCAACGGGAAGGTTGGATGATAATGGCTATAAAAGCCGGTTTGCTGGTGGGCGATGGAAGCTCATCAAGGGTTCATTGATCGTGGCCAGAGGAAAGAAGTGTTGCACCATTTACAAGGCAAGTGTCAGTATGTGCACGGGTAGGTTGAACGCAGCGGAAGATTCAGCTATTGACATGTGGCACAGGCGTGTAGGCCACATGAGTGAAAAAGGGCTTCAGCTACTAGCAAGGAAGCGACTCCTTCTAGACATGACAGGTACACTTCTCAAAACCTGTCTTGATTGTTTATCAGGGAAACAACATAGAGTTTCATTTGTTAAATTTGCTTCTCATATTAACAAAGTGCATGCATTAGATTTGGTTTATTCTGATGTTTGTGGTCCTATGAGGACAAAAACCTTGGGTGGGGCATTGTATTTTGTTACTTTTATAGATGATGTATTTAGGAGGGTTTGGGTTTATGTTTTGAAATCTAAGGACAAGGTCTTTGGTGTGTTTAAATTGTTTCATGCTATGGTCGAGAGAGAGACAGGTAGATCATTGAAGTGCATTCGTACTGACAATGGTGGTGAATACATTGGCGACTTTCATGAGTACTACAAGTCCCTGGATATACGGTATGAACAGACGGTTCCCAAGACCCCCCAGCATAATGGTGTAGCTGAGCGAATGAATCGCACCATTATAGAGAGAATCAGATGCATGTTATCCCATGCGAAATTGCCCAAGATGTTCTGGGGAGAAGCAATGCACACGGCGGTGTATTTGATAAACAGGTCTCCATCAGCCCCGTTAAATGGAGAAGTACCTGAGAAGGTGTGGACTGGACAAGATCCATCATACAGTCATCTCAGGGTGTTTAAATGCAGGGCATCCGTTCACGTACCAAAGGACGAGAGATCCAAGCTCGATATGAAGATCAGGCAGTGTGTGTTCTTAGGATACGGTGATGAAAAGTTCGGTTACAGATTGTGGGATCCGATCGAGAGAAAGCTCGTCAGGAGCAAAGATGTGGTTTTCTTTGAAGATCAGTGTATAGAAGACATTAGTAAGCCAGAGAAGAACCAGCCTAGTTCAGGTGAGCTAGAGGACATGGATCCAGTTATTCCTCCCGTGGTGCCTGATGACGGGGGGAATACAGCAAGGTGCAGAGGACGAGGGAGTTCCTTCGGAAGATGAACCAGGGGAGCAGCCCCCGCTTGATCTACCTGTTGAGCCACAGGTGAGGAAGTCATCTAGGGACAAACAGTTGTCCAAGAGGTACTTGCCACATGAGTACATTATGCTGACTGATGGGGGAGAGCCAGAAGATTATTCTGAGGCCCTAACCGACGAGCATAAGGGAGAGTGGTTGAAAGCTATGCAAGAGGAGATAGAATCCTTGCATAAGAACCACACCTATGATATGGTGAAATTGCCTAAGGGCAAGAAAGCTTTGAGCAACAAGTGGGTGTTCAGAAAGAAGATTGAGCAGAAGAATTCACTGATGAGGTTCAAGGCTAGACTTGTGGTGAAAGGGTTTGGTAAGAGGAAAGGCATAGACTTCGAAGAGATATTCTCACCAATGGGGAAGATGACATCCATACAGATGTTGCTTGGGTTGGCGGCTAGCATGGATCTCGAGATAGAGCAGTTAGATGTTAAAACTGTCTTTCTCCATGGTGACCTGGAAGAAGAGATCTACATGCACCAACCAGAGGAGTTCGAAGTCAAGGGCAAGGAGTATATGGTGTGTAGGCTGAGGAAGAGCTTGTATGGGCTGAAATAAGCTCCACGGAAATGGTACAAGAAGTTTGACTCGTTTATGTTGAAACATGGGTATGACAGAACGGAGTCGAACCACTGTGTGTTCACGCGCAAGTTCTCAGATGGTGATTTCTTAGTTCTGCTCTTATACGTTGATGACATGCTCATCATGGAAAAGACATCAAGACATCAAGAAGATCGACAGGCTAAAACAGGAGTTGGGCAAGTCTTTTATAATGAAAGACTGGGGCCCGGCTAGACAGATCCTAGGAATGGAGATAACCCGTGACAGAAGCAGCAGGAAGCTCTGGCTGTCACAAGAGTGGTATATTGAGAAAGTCCTACAGCGGTTCAATATGAATGCAGCGAAGCTGGTCAGTACTCCACTAGATGGTCACTTCATATTGAGCGACAGGCAGTGTCCCAAGACAAAGGCAGAGGTGGAAAAGATGCAGAAGATACCCTACGCGTCAGCGATAGGAAGTTTGATGTATGTTATGGTGTGTACACACCCAAACATAGCATATGCAGTTGGTGTTGTCAGTCGGTATCTTGTCAATCCTTGCAAAGAGCATTGGGCAGCGGTGAAGTGGATACTGAGGTATCTAAGAGGCTCATCCAGGTTGAGCCTATGCTATGGTGACGGTAAACCTGTGTTAGAGGGCTACACAGATGCAGATATGACAGGTGACATAGTCTCCAGGAAGTCTACATCGGAGTTCATGTTCACGTTTGCAGGGGAGCGGTTTCTTGGCAGAGCAAGCTACAGAAGGTCGTAGCATTGTCGACGACAGAGGCCGAGTACATTACAGTCACAGAGGCATGTAAAGAGATGCTTTGGATGAAAAGGTTCCTACAGGAACTTAACCTAAAGCAGGAAGAGCACGTGGTCTATTGCGATAGTAAGAGTGCTATACACTTGAGAAAAAATCCAAGTTAGCATTCTAAGTTAAAGCACATAGAGATTCGGTATCACTGGATCAAGGATACTTTGGAATAGAAGGTGTTACAGCTTGAGAAGGTCCACACGGACGATAATGGGTCAGACATGATGACCAAGGCTTTGCTCAAGGGCAAGTTTGAGGTTTGTAGAAACCTGACTGGCTTGAAGAAGGTGGATCCCTCTTGGGTCAAAAAGGGGGAGATTTGATAGATTTTTTTGACCCGTCGTCGATCGGTCGTAAGCCTCGCTCGACCGGTCGAACGCTGTAATCAACCAGTCGTGGAAGACGAGTCGTGACACGACTCAAAGTCCAGCAACTGTAGACTATTTTTCTCCGGGGTGCTCGACCAGTCGACCGGTCAAAGGTGGCTCTCAACCGGTCGTGGACTTGGTTCGACCAGTCGAGGCTACGCGAATTTGTTCCACGATTTTGCGCGAATTTCGTGTCGCAAGTCCTTTCCCAACTGAAATGCGGAAGGGAGTTTCCTAAAACTATAAATAGGAGTTCTTAGGGTTTCTAGGGTATAACAAGAGGGTTTCCTAAAGCTTTATAAGGGATTTGTTAAAGGGTTTAGGGCTATCAAAGGTGGGGGAGAGAGAGAGAGAGAGAGAGAGAGAGAGAGAGAGAGAGAGAGGAACCTTATAGAAGGGAGGTTCTGCTCGTGGAGGTTATCTACTGTGTAATCTATATCTCAACGCTTCTATGTCCTCGTAATCGGTTAGATCTCTCTGTTTCTCTATATCTCTTATTGTTTATCCACTCCTGCGTGAGTGAAGAAAGTTGTAACGTTCTACTTCATAGTGGATTGTTGATCTGGACGAGGTCCCGTGGTTTTTACCTCTTTGAAGGTTTTCCACGTAAAAATCTATTGTGTGGTGTGTCATTGATGCATTGATTATTTTCATTGCTTTATTATCCATAATTCTGGTTTGTTCTAGAGGGCTAGATCCTAAGGTTTTGTGCAAGGCCCCCGACACGTATAGCACATCACAAATAGTAGTGAGGACAATAATTCTCACCATTAAAACATTCGTAGGCTCATCCTAAGGTTTACTTTCTATTCAATTTATTCATAAAGTCACACAGACTTTGATGAAGAGTAAAAACAGATATCATATTAATCCAAAATTTTTGTGACTCAAAAATGATTTCAATGGCAGGCATTCAACCCTCTACTACTTTTTACAGTGTGGTCCACTTGATTTTGAGATCTGTTTTATTTTCCGGCTAGCCTTAAGACAAGTTCACCAAATGAATCTAACGGTTTAGATACAACTCATACCTCATGGTGGGACTCATTGAACTTGACATCATCAATACACCAGCCAGGTTGGTGATGTGTAGTACACCAGCCAATTCGCTTCCCTTATTAAGCTATCTCATTAAGTGTCTTTTTTCATAAAGGAATTGCACTCTCCTTAAAAATGCCCTTTGAAAACGTAAGCGTTGAGGAGATCAGGAAGTAGTGGATTAGTTGCAATCCCGGCCTCACCAATACAGTGAGGTACTCACCGTAGGAGCCATCGTGTTGTATGTATTCCGTATCCACGTTGTCCATCCGTTTTACCGTATCATTTTAAGACATGACTCCAAAGATAAAGCAGATACAAACGTCAGGTGGATCGTGGCATAGGAAACAATGATAGACCGTTAATGACTTACAATGGGCCACGAAAGCTGATATTTGTTTTTTCCCTTTGCCCACGTCGTTTACGTGGGCTCACCAATAAGGTGGCTGATAAATAAACATTATAATGGGCCTTAGAATATTTTTAATCGTGGAATGTTAAATCAACACTATTTTCTATGTTATGATACACGTGAGAGTTGAATATGCTTCCTTTTTGGTTATACATTGAAATGATTTGTCATGATAAATGGAGGGCATGGATATAAAATAAATACATCAAAGTGGGACCAACGGTAAGGATTGCACCATCTTGAGTGAAGTAGGGCTGCACCTAATCCGCTTCCAACGACAATGGTTTCGACTGGAGTGTGTTAGGTGTCACCCAATTGACTTTCAGGAAGCGGATTCCGTCCTAAACAATAATACATTTAGGCTGGGCTATATGAGGCCCACGGTAATGCATTGGTTTTATCCACGCTGTCCATCCATATTTCCATATCATTTTAAGCAGGACATAAGCTAAAAAACGAGGAAGATTCAGAAAGCGGATCGGCCGGTGTACCACACAGCAGCTATACAGCTGGTGCATTAACGTCAGCAAGTTCCGTGGGTCACATCTTGAGGTATGTGTTATATCCAAACTGTCTATCATTTTTTCGAGCTAGTCTTAAGGCTTGAGCAGAAAAATAAGGTATATCGAAAGATCAAGTGGACCACACTGAAAAGAGTAGTGGGGGATTGAACGTCTACCATTGAAACCCTTTTGGGGGTTACAGAAGTTTCGGATCAGTATGAAATTTGTTTTTCCTCTTCATCCAGGTATTTGTGACCTTGAACAGATTGGATGGAAAATAAATGTTATGGTGGGCCTACAAATTTTTTTAACAGTGAAAATCATTATCCTCGCTACTATTTTTGGTGTGGTCCAATTGATCTTGAAAAATGAATGAACTGTGTGGATACAATAAATACATCATTGTGGGTCCATGTAACTTTGATCTCCTTTTTGAACCGAGGAGTGTGGGCGCTCGTCTTCACGTGTCTACACCAGCTATATAGCCGGTGTGTGGTACACCAGCCAATCCACTTCCGTAGATTCAAAGCTCAAGTGGACCATAACACAGGATCCATTAGTGATAATGACATCCACCATTGAAATCTTACTTGGCTCACCATGATACTTATTTGCCATCATAAGGCCATATAAATGAAAGGACGACAAATATCATCTTAATCCAAAACTTCCGCAGCTCCTAGGAAGTTTTTAATAATGGGTGTTCAATCCCCACTATGTGGTCCACCTAAGCCATCTATCTCGTTTTAAGGTTATTAACATAAAATGAGATATGGATTGGATTAAACCAATGCATCACAGTGGACTCTACGTAGCCATGCGTGGATGGATTACATGATCTCAAAACTTAAGGTGGTAAAGTGGAGACCAACTTGAGTTTGAAAACTAAATCCTGAAGGCGTCTAGGAGGATGCGTTTTGGTGAAGATATCAGCAGTTTGATCGGCTGAAGAAACTGATAATAGTCCAATAGTCCCATGGGTGAGATGATGACGCACAAAGTGCCAATCAATCTCAATGTGTTTGGTGCGTTCATGGAATACATCATTGTGAGTAATTTGGATAGCACTTTGATTATCGCAGTTGATGATAGTGGCAGTAGAATGGATGACGTCTATGTCTTCAAGTAACCAGCGAAGCCAAAGAAGTTCCTGAGTTGTATCAGCAAGGGCTCGATATTCAACTTCTGTACTGGATCGAGCGACTACTGTTTGCTTCTTGCTGCGCCAAGAAATAAGAGAATTACCCAGGAAGAAGCAATAACCAGCGGTGGATCTACGATCAGTGGGGTCACCTGCCCAATCTGCATCTGAGTAGGCACGAAGCTCAAGTGAAGAGTGAGCTAATAAATGGAGACCATGAAATAGGGTCCCCTTGATGTACCTGAGAATGTGAAGCACTGCGGCATAATGGGGTATACGAGGAGCAGAGAGAAATTGACTGACAATATGGACAGCATAAGAGATGTCAGGGCGAGTAACTATAAGATAAACAAGACTACCAATCAACTAGTGAAACAAGGTGAGGTCATCCAAAGGTGTATCATCCATAGGAGTAAGTTTAGAGTTGAGCTCTAGAGGAGTGGTACATGTCTTACTATCTGTGAGTCCCGCTCGAGTAAGAAGATCAGAAGCATACTTTGCTTGCGAAAGATAATATCCCTCAGAGTTAGAAGTGATCTCAAGTCCCAAAAAGTAACTAAGCTTCCCACGATCTTTCATCTCGACATGTTGGCTGAGATAAGTCTTGAGATCCAAAATTCCGAATGTGTCATCACCAGTGATGATCATATCATCAACATAGAGGAGAAGAAGGATAGTACCTTGGTCTGTTTTGCGAATGAAAAGAGCAGAATCATGTAAGCTGGAAGTGAACCCAAAATCTTCAACAATTGTGTTGAACTTGGCAAACCAAGCCTGAGGAGCTTGCTTGAGACCATAAAGAGCCCGACGAAGTTTACAGACTTGATGCGGAAGATGATGAGAACCAGGAGGAGAGCACATATAAACTTCTTCGGTGAGTTTACCATTAAGAAAAGCATTTTTCACATCCATCTGAAATAATTCCCAATGACGAACGGCAGCAACTGCAATTAAGCTGCGAACTGAAGTGAGGCGGGCAACTGGGGCAAAGGTCTCCTCATAATCAATCTCATACTCCTGGGTAAACCCTTTAGCTACTAAGCGAGCTTTGTACCGATCAATGGACCCATCAGATTGAATTTTGATCTTGTAAACCCACTTACATCCCATAACATGTTTGCCTTTTGGTAAGTCTACTAGATCCCAGGTGTAAGTGTTTTCGAGTGCATGTAGTTCATCATTCATTGCTTTCTGCCAAAGAGGATCAGAACTAGCTTCACGATAAGACTGAGGTTCATGTTGAGAAAGAATACTAGAAAATACAACAAAGTCACGAAAATTAACAGAAGGAGTTTTTACCCGGTCACTTCACCGAGGAGGGAGATCAAAAGCTGTTGGAGCAGATCCATCGGAAGAGATAAGTTCCTTAGAAGAGGGCAAGGTGGATAACTCAATTGAGGTATCTGTAGACATGTTAGTGGGCAATGACATATCTGAAAAAGAGATAGGATGTGTTGGTGGAGGTGTTGACTCAGAAGAAGAGTTTATCTCAGGAGTGTCGGAAAAAAGATCTGTGGAGAGGTCAGTGAATAGGAGAGAGGTGTTGTCATGTGACAGGTGAAACTTGGATATGGAGGCGAACATCTTGTGTTCCTAGAAAACAACATGACGAGATACTCGGAGACGTTTGGAGTAAGGATCCCAACATCTGTAGCTTTTGTGTTCAACACCGTATCCCAAAAAATAACATAATCAAGATCTAGATTCTAATTTGGTGCGCTCATGAGTATGAAGAAGAACAAAACAAGCACAACTAAATACCTTAAGAGTGTTATAGTCAGGAGGGTGACCATAAAGACGCTCAAAGGATGATTGATTCCCAATTATGGGAGAAGGCACGTAGTTTTTGGTGTAAACAGCTGTAAGAGCACCTTTACCTCAAAAGCGTTCAGGACACAAAGCAGATATGAGAAAAGCACGGACGGTATTGAGAATGTCTCGGAGTTTGCGCTCAACATGCCCATTTTGTTGAGAAGTGCCTGGACATGAACGATGAGAAAGAGTGCCATGTTGGCGAAGAAAGTCAAGGACTCTAGAGTCGGTATATTCAGCAGCATTGTCAGCACGAAACACTTTGATATTGCAAGAAAATTGAGTTTTGACCATGTTAGCAAAATCAAAGTACAACTGAGGTAATTCAGATCGATTACGCATAAGAAATATCCAAGTGTAATGAGAGTAATCATCAACAAAATTGACAAAATATCTAGAGCCTCTCATAGTAACACCGGGAGACGGGCCCCAAACATCAAAGTGAATCAAATCAAATGGTGCAGAAGAAAAAGAATCACTATTGTGAAATGGCAATGCCGATTGTTTTGCAAGTTGACAAGGAAGACAATCAAATTGTTCTTTATTAACAAGCCCTAATAACCATTAGATACTGAAGATTGAAGACGACCAACAGAAGCATGACCCAGACGAGAATACCAAAGACTAATGGATGGGGTGGATGAGACTGTGGCTGCTGTCTGAACTAATGAGGAGAAACGGGATGGAAGGTGAAGATTGATGAGCTCAAAGAATCGTCCAACCTTACGGCTTATTCCAAGAGTTTGTCCGTCTTTGGATCCTGCACACAACAACCAGAGGCAGAAAAGAGGACAGTTAGACTGAAGTCACATAATTGACCAACAGATATAAGATTGAGAGTGAGTTGGGGAATACAATAAGTATCAGGAAGGGAAGTGTTTAATGTTGAGATTTTTCCAATATGACTCACGGTCATAGGAGAACCATCAGCAGTTTGAATAGTCGAGGTATGATTAACAAGATGTTTGATGGCAAATATAGTGGAATCAGGTGTCATGTGATTACAACATGCAGAGTCAAAGAACCAAGATGAATTACCTGAGGTGACTGACATAGCAGTAGAGGGTAGATTATCAGAATGAGCAAGAATTTGTTTGACAATTTCCTCTATGTCAGAGGCAGAAAACGTCTCAATGGAAGTAGTGGATGATGAACCTTCAGTAGTAGTGACAGCAGATCTAGAAGGAGTACCGCGAGACATGTATTGTTGGGAGTGTCTGTTGGGGTTTTAGAAACAATCACGTTAAAGATGACCAGGGGCTTGCTTTTGACAGAATTGGCAAACTCGAACTGGGCATTCCAAGAGAATGTGTCCTGGTTTCTTACAGTAATTGCAGAATTTTGAAGATCTAGATGGATGCCCTTTATTGTTGGGTTGAAAAGATCCAGATGGATACCCTTTGTTGTTAGGTTGAGTTCCCCTGAGAATGGCGAAGACAACATCTGTAGAGGTCGTCTTGCAAGGGGTAAGACGAGTTTCCTCCGAGAGAAGTTCAGTAACAGCTTGATCTAAAGTAGGTAAGGGACTACGATGAAGGAGAGATGCATGAACATTCTCAAACTCATTAGTGAGGGCCATGAGAAAGAGAATCAAGTGTTGCTGATCCTGATAGTTGGAAAATTTTTCAACATTGTTGGCATCTGTAAACTCTGGTTCTGAGGAAGCAAGTTGATCCCAAACATAGTGCATCTCAGATAAGAAGTTATTGATGGATTGCGCAGGTTGTTGCTGAATGCGATGTAGAGTGCCCAAAAGTTGGTATTGATGAGACAGATCTGCGGTGGTGTAGCGTTTCTGTAAAAAATCTCATAGTGACTTGGCAATCTTCAATCTACCAAACTGGAGGCTGATGGAGCGTACACACGTGTTGCGAATCCAAGTGATAATCTAGTGGTTTTTGCTATCCCACTCTTCGAGACGGTGTATATATTTTGTGTTGTCTTCTCCAGTGATTTTCTCCGGTTCGGTAATATCGCCAGTGACATAGCGCCAGAGCTTTCTGCCTTTAAGAAAGCTTGACATAGCTTGAGCCCATATAGTATAGTTGAGTCCTTTCATGACAATGACAATGGGTTGTGAGGCCTCAAGATGCTTCATAGAGTGCAAGAAGCTAGAAGGAGACAGAGATAAAAAATAACAGGAACCGAACTGAACTGGTCAGGAAATGACTGATGGAGTGGCGGCTGAGATGACGTCGATGGAGAATAAGACTCCGACTATAGTGACGACCTGATAGGTATGAAGATGATATACAAGAAGTTTTTCTGATCTGAAGGATCCACTAATAGTGGCTATCACAGAGCATACTCAACTCTTGATATACCGAGAACCACTATGAATAGTAACTCTGATACCAAGTTGAATTCAAGAAAAGAAATGAGACAATACAAAGAGAAGAGAATTATATTGAAGGTGTGTTTTGTTTACAAGAGAGGTATCCTATTTATAGCCTAACTTGAGAGGAATGTTTCCCTTTCTAACCAATGTGACCAACTATTTTATATATATATATATATATATATATATATATATATATATATATATATATATATATATATATATATATATATACACACACACACATTAACATCCTCCACATGTTCTAAATACATAGTAGAACCTGATGGGATGGAGTAAATTTTACATGTAAAACACGGTGGGCCCTACAAGCTTGGTTGTCTCTCCTATTAACTCCTAAAATTTTCTTATAATCTCTTTCCATATATTCTCTAGTTCCTTTTTCTTTCTTAGACTGGGCAACATGGTGTCCACGTGGCATCCAATTCATTTATCAGTTTTGTAAGCCTAAGCCAAGACATGAGCCTAAAAAAGAGGCAAATTAAAAACTAAGAATAAGTCATACCACAGATATAGTGGGGATAGAAATGCCATCATTAAAACTTTCTTAAGGCTCATTATGATGTTTATATTAAGTTCCATTGTAATGTTTATATACAACTCAACCCATTCATGAAGTCGTTCCAAATGGGATAAGGTAAAATACAATCATCGACATGATACAAAGCTTCCGTTGGCACTAAGGTTTCAATGGCAAGGATCTCAATGTTTCTCGAGGCATAGCTTACTTGAGCTCTTGATGTGCCTGATTTTTAGATCAGGTGGTAACTTGAGATGGTGAAACCAAAAATTGCTAGAGAGAATGTGACTCAGTCGTACTCATCCGAGTTTAATGTCGTTCGAACAAGTCCATCCGACTCCTCAAGTCTATAAACAATGCGTACAATGATATCATATAGACATTCTCATTTAAAGAACAATTTATTCATTATCAAAAATTATTTTTTCTCCCACACACTTGCAACACATGGGCACTTGATCTCATGATCTTAATGTTGAAACAGAGTGTCTACTAAGGGTGTGTTTGGACGGGCCCATCCCATGGGATTAGATTGTATTAGGGTGGATGGCAAGTAATGATGGCTGTGTCAGTGGATTGCTGGCAATCCCATGGGATTGCTATATCCAGGGAATTCACCATCGAGTATGTTTGGCTCGCCAAGCCAATCCCAGGATTACATCAGCCAATCCCGGGATTGCCCTGTCTAACCAAACAAGTCTCAAGCAAAATAGATGGGATTAAGAGGGATTGGGTGGATTTCAAGGTAATGATGGTGATGTCAGTGGCAATCCCATGGGATTGTTGGCAATCCCATGGGATTGCTATATCCAACTTCTGCCTGTTTGGCACACCCGGCCAAATCCCGGGATTGCTCCTTCCAATCCACCCTAATACAACCAAATCCCATCCACCCTGCCCGGCCAAACAGGCCCTAATGGTTTTGCTTGTGTGGCGCCCTGGGATTCTACATGAGTCACAGGGCAGTAGGCCCACATTGTGAGATGGTAAGATGATTTGAACAGTCCATATTCGTGTTACTTCCACAGATAAGCTATTATAACATAATCATGCTTCTGTGATAATTGTAATATTTGTTTTTACCGTTGCATTCATGCATTTGAAAATCTTCTTTCAAATTCTGAAATTGATCCATGATGGCAATAATCGTCCATTCAGTACTGTCTTACAGTGGCCTCTATAGGCATAGAGCCCACAATATGGACGATTCTGATCATAGGACTACTCAGCATGTGGGTCATTATGGACCTTGGGTTCTGAGTTGTGATGGAGGAAAACCTTTTTCTATTCTTTTCCTTTCTTCTTAGGCGAGTTATTTGATACTCTGGCTGCATACCATACTTTCTCAAGGGTTCAGAAATTGCATATTAGTCATGCAACTTCATTCACGTTAAACGGACTACATTTTGGGAATTACTCAAGCCAAGTGCCATCCCAATATAAAGAATGGCTGGACTACATTTTGAGAATTACTCAAGCCAAGTGCCATCCCAATATAAGAATGGTTGGACAATCCTAACCTCTCATCCTTGGACACTTGTTTGTCCAAATAGTTGGATACTTTCGTTTTACTTTTCCACAAAAAACGGCTACCAATATGATCTTTTCTGGTAGACACCCGAAAATGGGTTCATTGGGGGGACTTAGATAAGCATCTTATGACATAAGTAGCTTATCTTAATTTACACTCAGATCCATGGCTCAAGTGGTAGACTGAGCGAAAGATAACTCGTTTCAACACTAAGGTCATGGCATCGATGAGCACATAAGTATATTTGATAAATAACATATTTATCATCCAAAAAGTAGAAAAACATATGTGATTTCAAACATTATAAATAATTATCCCAAAAGTTTATTTAGTCCCCTCACATTCATCGTCCATCATGTAGGCCAACCTTTAATGTGGATCGTTTATAATGTACGCCCCACTTTTGATGTGGGCTATCTATCACGAAGGACCCACCGTGGTTGTGGGCCATTCATCATTAGGGCCTGACTTTTAATGTGCATGGTTCATTAGGTAGGGCCCACCTTTGATGTTAATCATCCATCATGTGGGGGCCATTTTCAATATCAAGTGCCCATCATGTGGAGTCCATCTTTGATATGGAATATCCATCATGTGAGCCCACCTCCGATGTGGGTCGCCTATCATGCAGGACCCGCATTGGGTATGGGTCACTCATCATTAGGCCGGCCTTTGGTGTGGACCCATTATATGGGCTCACCTTGGTGCGAATCATCCATCATATGGGGCCCACCATTATTAATTGCCCATCATGTAGAGCCCACCTTTGATATGGGTTACCCATCATACGGGGCTCACCTCGGATGTGGGTCATTCATCATTAAGGGCAGACTTTTGATGTGGGTCATCACTCGTGTGGGGCCACCTCGATATGGACCATCATCATGTGGGCCTACTAGATCATCTATCCATTCGTTAGGTGATTTTCCAATATTATGCACTTAGAAAGGTTCATGGCCATGGAAAATATATTCCCTTATATAATTTCCTAAGTGTGCTACTTTTGGAAGTTGAAAAGTAATAAAAAATAACTCACAAAAATAAATTATTAAAAAATGAAGATTTATTTATTTAAGTTTAATTACTAAACTAACTTCTTCGAGAAAAGTAACTCATTAATAGACATTAAGTTAAAAAAGCTACTTGTTTCGGTGTATCCAAACATGCCCTGGAATCCCTAGGATCATTCACATATACCAAAAATGTCGATCATGTAAGAGCCATATAAGTAACTTATAACGGTCCTAATTGCATTAGTTCCTTTGGCGGTCCAATTAATTGACTTTAATTGTTCATCAAGTCCAAAAGACATTTGGGTCCTTACTCTTGCCCGGGTGGTAGACTCTCGGGCCACAATTGTCAAACAAAAATCATTCTTTAGAATGATAAGCAATCCACACTGATCTCTAACAAATAAATAAATCAAAATGTTGATTATTCATTTTTTGTGCAAATGATCTTGACTGTTCATATCAAAGACCATTGATCAAAAGGTTAATATTTTTTTGATCGGTCTGATGCTTTCATGGTGGTCCGTGAAATGTTCATTGCACCTAGTCAACATTCTGGATCAATGGATTGGATAGTTCAAGTGTTCCAGCCATGAGCACTGGAGCATCTGTAATTCTTGGATCATGATGCATCAAAACATTGATTGCGATTTGGACACTTTGAAACGAATTATTTATGCTCCACCTATTATACAGATGAAGTAAAATAGTGAAAGATCACAACTGTACGATATGGTATGGCCAGAATTCTCCAACAAATACAGTTTAGCGTCCGTTATCTATCTATACTATGGCCCACAGTTTGGACGGTTTGATATTAGATAAATATACGCCATGTATATAACAGTTAGTTGATGTGTACGAACCAACACCTTCTGCTAAGAGTATTGTATCAAATATTTTTCCACCGTATAACTCACTTTTGAGCCACACCCACGGTCAGTTCACACTTCACTGTTATTTACCCACAGGGGAATTGATGCCAAGACCTCAGTGTTGAAACGAAATATCTTACACTCAATCTACCACTTGAGCTATGGATCTAGGTGTACACCCATTCAAATGAAATATTTTTCTCTAATACATATCTATGTAAATATGTATATATAAGCATACAAAAATATTTTTCTCTTTTTATTTATTTGAATTTTTATTCATTTAACAAGTATAACTCCCAAATTGAATGAGTTACTTGATGTACCGTCTATGATTTTGGGAGAGGAGAAGCTACTTTAGCCAACGAATCTAATTATATTTCCAAGATTTCATCAGGTCAATAGTTGAAAATCCATTTCATTTCCGTTTTTACTATTTATAGTAAATTTTAGATTGATTATAACTCTTCATCCTTTGAGTTTTAGGAGTTATGTCCAATATGAAAAGTGCTTAGAAAAATTAGAAGAATAAAATGATTAAGCCATATAGAACACTTGCTATAAATAAAAATTTTTACTATTTCTATTAAGTTATGAATTTTAATGAGTTTGAGTTAGTCAATTTTAATCAATTCGTTGTCAATTTCATTCACTTTGTGGTGAATTTCATTCACTTCGCAGTCAATTTTAATAATTTCGCGGTCAATTTCATTCACTTCATGGTAAATTTCGTTCACTTTGTGGTCAATTTCATTCACTTCGTAGTCAATTTCAATCAGTTCGTGGTCAATTTCATTCACTTTATTCACTTCGCGGTGAATTTCATTTACTTCATTGTGAATTTCATTCACTTTGCGATCAATTTCATTCACTTCGTAGTCAATTTCAATCGGTCCACGGTGAATTTCCAGTGGCTATGGTTATAATCCATAATCATAGGAAACAGCAACTTTCAAAAATTAGATTTCTGATAAAGTAGAAACATTTTGGTCCAGTAAAAGTGTGCCGTACAGTAGGGGATTAGTTTGGACGGGCATAATAAGATAGGTGGCTTATTAGTGAGGTATACAATAGTAAAAAACTCCGCCATATATCTGTGCACCCTGCCAACAGGAAATTCCTGTGGTCGGAAGCTATATGGGCCCACAAGGATGTTGTGAGAAATCCACTCCGAAAAGCCATACGGAGGTTTTTCGGATCTGTGCACCCCGCCAACAGGAAGTTCCTGTGGTCGGAGGCTATGTGGGGCCCACAAGGATGTTGTGAGAAATCCACTCCGTACATGAGTTCGTCAAGTTCACAGTAGTACAGAAATCTAAAAATCATGACCCAAAACTCAGGTGGACCATGCCACCCAAAAAATGGGTACTGAATACCCACCATCGGAACTTTGTGTGGGCCGCAGAAGTTTTGGGTCAGGATCATATTTGTGCCTATAGTTTATCCGAGTGGTAATAACCTTATGAACGGTTTGGATGGCATATAAACATCATGATCGGCTTCAGGAAGGTTTCATTGGCAATGGTTTTCATTCTCACTGTTTCCTGTGGTGTAGCGCACCTTAACTTTGGATCTACCTGAATTTTGGTTTCCTATCCTATCGTGAGCTTGAGAAACTGATGGAGGGAGTGGATTTATAATGGACATCTCTGTGGGTCCCACATAGCTTACAGGAACTTCATCCACGTGGATAGACCTCCAAATCACGGTCCATTGAACGACTCAAGATGGCGTGTCAAGTGTATATGATATCCCAGCCGTAGAAAAAGTTCGGTATGCATCGACCATACCAAAATGACGAGTATTTGATACTCTGGCGGAGTATTCCTACTCCATAGAAAAGCATGTATTGACCATCCAAAATGCGGGATCAGATGGGTCACTATTCTAAAAACAGACTGCTTGAACGATTCTAACATCTTATTAATTAACATATATATTATTTGAATCTCGGCCGTTGAATGTTTTCATATCAACCGTGTCCAACGGGTGTCCACCAATAGTCGAGTTAAAATATTAAAAATCAGTCCAATATTTGTTTTGTGATATGTAAAGGGGTCCCCACGAGTCCAACCGTTTGATTTGAATTACTTCTAACCCACGTGTATAATTTCTTGGTGCATACTATCAAGCGTCGCGCTCTGCCAGAGTAACAATGTCTTCCTTTCTCAAATCGGAGTACATGGCGTGATTCCTGCTTCTTCTGACAAACATCTCCGATATTTTGAAAATATCGCGATATTATACTTTTTTTTCTTTTTTTTTTTTTTTTGATAAAAAGATATTTTCAGGCAGAAATAACCAGATTTTCAAAATCTTAACTCTTTAAATTTTCGTTATTTTAACGCGAGATTGCGGCGAATTAGAAGGTATAGTGCTGCTAGTTGCGTAAGTTCAGTTGGACAGTCCAATAAATCAATCTGAACCGTCCCTTAAGTCCAAAACATATTTATCAAACTACCATGCGGAAAAAAAAAAAAAAAACCACTGATCGGATGACCCAATCGATCCTTGATTTAGACTTATTTTTTATAACCGTCCTTTTTGCAGATCATGGATGGGATGGCTACGATTGCTGAACAAAACTGATTCTTTAGATCATAAGCAGCCAATGACGATCACTAACAAATAGATAATTAAATTGTTGATTGGAGCTTTTTTTTTTATGTAAACGATCTTGTTCATCAAAATTGACGATCATTGATCAAATGGTTAATATATTTTCGTATTGGTGTGTTTCTTACATGGTAGACCATGAAATACTCGTCAGATCTAATGAACGGTCTAGATCAATGGTTCAAACAGTCCAAGTGCCCCATTGCAACTAGGAGACTTATAACTTATAGTGCTTTGATAGGCCTACAGCACTTCTCTTAAAATAATTCAGTTTAAAATTTTTCGAAATTATTTACAATTTAGTATAATTTTTTTTTAAATATTTTATTTCCTGAAATCTGAAAGGCTTGTTTGAAATTTCAAGCCAAGAAATTGCCGAGCAATTTCTGCCTGGTGGAACACCAAATGAAAACGCACAACTAGGTGGGTCATGGGTGGGACCCTGACAGTAGGGCTCACCTCAATGCATGCATTGTATATCCACACTGTCCATCTGTTTTGCCATATCATTTTATGGCACATTCCCAACAATTAAGCAGATACAAATTTCAGATGGACCACACAACAGTAGTTATTCTGGTCGCGAAATTTTTTCTGCCCCACCTTTAAAATAAACTGAGAAAGCATATGGACAGCGTGGATATCCAGTGCATACGTCAAGGTGGGCCTTACGGTCAGGGTCCTACCGACATCGCTAGAGTCGCAGCCAAGTCCCGCTCCAATGGGACTGCCAATCTAATGGGCCCCACAATGGATGGAGGATAGTTTACAAGCCACGTCAATCAAAGATCCTCGTCATCCATTTCCTGGGCTCGCATTCACGTGTAAAATATAAAGAATGGTTAAAGCGGAGTACGGTGTCTATCCACGTGTTTGACTAGCAGGCGCAGGCGGTGAGGGTCCGCTTACGACTATACATGCACCAACCCCGATTGATTATTTTTTCTTCTAACCTTTATTCATTTGTTTGAAATTAAGTTGTAAAAATGCACAATTTCAATCCACGAAATGAAAAAAGAAAAAGAAAAAAGAAGGGTCTGTACAGATTAGTGGGGCCTTTGAGTACTTATGTCAATTCCCAAATGTGGATGGTCTCTCATGTAATCATAGTTGGCACTTTCATTGGAAAATGCATTTCTCATGTGACCGTTGCTCGTTTCTCATCCCAAGGGAGAATGGAATTATAATTTATAAGGTCCTCGGCAGCAGACCTACAGTTTTCCGACGTGCTGTGTCGCACACATAGGGGGCCATGGTTCGGCCATCTAAACCATTGATCTAATGGACCACAGTGCGGATGAGAACTGTCTTGACAATCTTTTGGGAGTAAAGGAACCATGTGCTACTTCAATCAATCAGACAATGGCATTACAAACCAAAAGGTTGAGGAAAAATGATTTTCAGTCACAAAGCCAACTGGAAAATGATAGAGCAAGCATGCAGTACCAACTCAGTAACAGGATCGAGCAACATTCTGAGTACTCCATGTGAAGTTTTAAAAGCATTTAAAAAATAATAATCCATATATATATATATATATATATATAATATATATATATATATATATATATATATATATATATATATTGAATAATGAATTTTTGGACTCCGCATCCTTCACTGATTAGTGCTCTACCTCGTTACGGTATTTCATAATCTATTCTACCATTTCTCGAATGGACAGTAGGTTTAGTCGATTTCCTGCGTATCGGGTATCATACACCACTGGATTATAGAATAACTCTTTTATTAATATCTCGTGAATCATCACATGACTCAGTAGTTAAAACGTCAGAGCCACCTTTTTTTTTTTTTCCATTCGGAGCACCGATTAAGATTGAGGGGCCTACCATGATGTATGGGTTTATCCACACCGTCCGCCCAATTTAGCATATAAGCTAGAAAAAATGAGGCAGATCCAAGGCTCAAATGGACCACACGGTAGGGATTAAACGGCTACCATAGAAAATTTATTGGGGCCCATAAAAGTTTTGGATCAAGCTGATCTTTGTATTTTCCCTTCATCTAGGTCTATGTGACCTTATGAATAGGCAGTTAGCAAATAAACATCCCCATGGCCTAGGAAGGTTTCAACAGTGGATGTCATTTTCAATGCTGCTTCCTGCGGTGTGGTCCACCTACGACTTGGATCTACCTCAACTTTTTTTTTTGGATTACACCCTACAATGATATGGAAAAATGGATTGATGGTGCAGATAAAACCCATACATCACAGTAGGCCCCTCAGAGGCCCACCTGTACCCAATCCGCATCCAGCAAGAATATGGACGGTCCAAATCATCAAACCATCTCAGCATGTGAGCCTCAGTGGGTGGGTGGATCCTGAATCACCAGGGAGGCAAAAGAAACTCGCAAGACATTGATACGCTGGCGTGACCACCAAAGAAATGCACGTGGCGAGAATGACCTCATTTTAATCCCTTCAAACCATAGGCCCCACTGCAGATGGGGCATTTCCAAAATGAAATTGAATGAACAAATCCTAACCCTTGATTAGTGGATATTTGTTTGTCGAATAAGTGAATTTTGAGAGTCCTTTTCGCATTCTGACTGTTGCTTTGTGGACAACAATGGGACAGTCGACGTCTTCATTCAAGTGTGATTTTTCGGTTGAAAAGATCCACGAGCATAATGGTTTGGATTGAGATTCGTCCCCTGGATGTGAAATTGGTTGTATGCACGAGTACGGTTTTATAACCTTTTCGAAACGAACAAAAGAAAACACGAGCAATTAGGTAAGAATATAGTTCTGAGAACATGAGGTTTGCTCCCTCCATTAGTGCAAACATGGCATGTCTAAATCATCAGAGCAACACATCAAGTGAAACAATAGGCTAGTGTACACATTCACGTGGCTACCCTGATACAAAAGAAATGAAGGACTTCAAAAGGAAAAAAGTAAAAAGTAAAAAGGCTTTACAACAGCCTATGCATGACTTACACATCTTGCCTACCTTATCAGGACCAGCGTGATTTGTATGCGTGACCATCTTCACGTTGGGACCCACCTTAGCCTACAGTTAGATGTCCCAGGTTGGCCGCTGCGTGTAAACTGCATGTGGAGAGGGGTAGGTTTAATGCTAGCAAGTATCAAATTACAAGTTAAAAATAAATAAATAAAATTAAACAAAAGATGAAGAAGATAGTGTTACACTGAAAGCGAGCATAATCTAGTGTGAAAAGCAGATACCTATGTTAGTTATCAAGTATTCAATGGCCACGCAAGTGGCACATGTGTATAAGATCTGGATTTGTTCATCTACTGCGCCTACCATGGATAGGTCATACATGAAAGCTGCACCAACCAAATGACCCATACAACAACTGAAAGATTTTTGCCAGAGGAACCTAGGCCGTTGATTGGAATTGTTCAGAGAATCAGTGGCTAGAATCACATGACTGGCGTGATAGTTCTAGATCTCATACACATGTACCACATTCACAGATGTTGAATGCCTGATAACTTTTAGATTGATATAACTGGATCCTCTCTAATGAGATGGTAGTACCTTAGTAGGATATTACATTAGTTCGGAGGTATTATATCATCCTTGACACAAGGATATGCAAAGCATCCTTGAGCTTTAGTTTGTACAGTATGGCCCATGTCTCACTGATCCAGGCCATTGGTCTGCTGCAATCATGGACAGCTCATTACCTAGAATTAATCTAGATAAGATAAGTGTAACCATCCAATTAGGGGCCTGCAAATAGATGGTTAAAAAGAGGAATATAGCAATGGTCCACATTCAAGTGAAGAAAAGAGCCAAGCTTTTGTCTATGATCTTTTAATTTTGGGAGATTCTTGGTGCATGGTTCATCGATATGGGTCTCATAAGACAATGGTTTAAATCACTGAACCATAGCCCGCTTGTGCAAACTGAAAACTAGGGCATACGATCCACAACTAGAAAAGATCAAAATAAAAAACCTACTTGAATTTTAACTAGTGGGAAAGTCAAAAGAAGACATACAATGTTTCTGGTTGATTCACATATACACAATGACCGATCAGTGTGGCTTTGAGAGGGTGATCACACGATGATGCCCAATTCGAGTCTCATGGACGCGACCAAGATGTCGAAGGACCTGTCGAATACATCAAGGAACTGTTGGAATCCAATATAATCAATCTAATGTATGGGGTCTCAATGCATGGCTCAGTGGCAGACTCACTGCATTTCAACACTGAAGTCATGGGTTTGAGTACCCAAGTGGGGTGTGTGTGTGGGAGGGCACGTGTAAAAAAGAAAAAACTAATGTGTGCACATCTAATTAAGTTCTGACTCGAGAATGACCACCCCTTGATTGCTCCTGCGAAAATGGACAAATTCATGGCTCCAAAACATTGGAAATTTAGATACCTTTGTTGCATCCAATTATCTGTTCTGATGACTTTAGTATGCATCTAAAGAAGTTAGTGGGAAAAAAAAAAAAACTAGGGATGTGTTGGATAAGTGAATTGAATTGTCAACCCTCAATTTAATCAAGATGAAATGTTGAAACTAATGAGACTACATTTCTTTCAAGTCCAACTTCATTCGATGATAATTTAAATGCAGTATGATTAGTGCATCCAAACACGCCATAGGAAAACATGTCTTTGTTAGAATTTTTGAGCATTACATATAATCGTGGCTTTCCTTGATGAATATTCCAGCGCGGCTTTTTGTGAATTTTCCTAAAACTTGTTTCACATGCTTGTTACCTTCAGGTGAAAGGATAATTCAGAAAATATTTAATTCAATGAAGGGAAATGATTGTGCTGAAGAGCTCATCTTATGTGCAAAGAGACCAATAAGCATATGCTTTTTTCTCTAAAGACGTATCCTCTCTTTTTGTTCCCAAGATCTGGAGGACCATAAACATCTAATAATGAGTGATTTTCCACCCATGAATTTCTATGTTTAAACATCATGTACCAGTTTTGCCTATATTGAAAATCACAGGTTTGACAGATGATTGTAGCCCTTCTTTTAAAGGGGAAAAAAATCGGCAGTCCTCATCCTCATACCTCATCAATTCCTAATTATTTACATTAACAAAATACAATCCACAGCAATGGGATAAATATGGCCCGAACAAGACAAAAATGTGTGCATGGCCCAAACAGCAAGGGTTTTATGATTAATAGCTAGGCACAACATCAATACCATATATCTTGTAGGATTGAGCTACATAAATGATTATGTCTATGAAGCAAACCAAAAGTCAGATAAGTTTTTTGACTTTGGATGCTTAATCTGAGTGCAACAGATTCCAACCATCAAGATCATGATACATGCACAAACATATGTCTTCATTGTTGTGTGTGCAATTCTCAGTATTGTAAACATGATTTGCTCATTGATACCCTACTTCTGCATGTTAGGATGGCACTCATTGTGTTTGTATTCTCTCATATAGTTATTAAAAAAGCAATAAGCAAACACTCACGGTCAGAATTGCTTTTCCAGTGTTGTCAAGCTTCAGTCCTGGACCTTTCATATCAGTTTCAAGGAAAAAATGTTTTCCTTTTACAGCTTCTGTCATTGCAATGTCTCTTAGTTCCTGCATGTTTTCCATGGTAATGTTGTCATTGTATTTCAACTTTGCCATCAAATGGCAACAGGAATAGAAGTTGAATGCCTATAGAGTAACTATTCAAATGGACTTTGCAGATTGTGAGCTGAATTGAGATTTACTTACTAGAGCCCTTTCCCAAGTATCTTCTGCCAACTTCATCAACACAAAAGAAAGGAAATCAAGATAAATGACAAATCAATTGAAACTAAAAACTGGAAGAAGATGGCACAACACCAACCTTCTTTTTGGGGGCTGCAATAAGCTGGGCATTAGCATCTGCATATGTTGCCATGTCATTGACAGCAGCGTTCACCTTGTCCAGTGTGAGCCTCCCCCTCATATAGCTGCAATGCAGAAAAATTGAAACCTGGGATTGGTTGGGCAGCTTCGGCTGTATCTACTTAGTTGAAACATGCTGATGTAGAAGTTGAACTGCTTGAAAACATGCAATATGATGCTCTCAAATTGTGATAATAAAAATTCTCCCTCGTCGATTCAGCTTTCCCTGCCCACCTTCCGACCACTTATAAGGGGAAATAAAAATGGCTGACAGAGTGCATTGTGCCGTTCTTGCTAAACTCAACAGTCTTTCTTTTCTCTGGTAGGTATGAGACAGTTAAGAATATATGAACATTAGATGCTTTGTGATCAATTAACTCAAGTCTGAGACTTATGTTACGTAATCACAGCAGTATTGCTGCTAGGCCCACTACATCTAGTAGACATCTGAATTCTCCACACAAATCTACCTGAATTTAGCCAGTAAAGAAGCTACTTGTAGCCTACCCTGTGAATTATCGCCAATTTATCCAACTGGTTTGACACTCCATGTTCTAGGAGTTCCATTTGGCTCCTATACAAATCCTAAAAATTTAGCGAAACTCAAGCCTCTGCGGGAAAAGTGAGCATTCAATAGTATATGCAATGTATGTCCCTAATAATTAGATGCATTACGATAGATATCTTTCTAGGAACTCTCTTCACTCGTCTCTCACAACATTTTTTAGAAATCCATATCCATGCATATACTAGCATATAGTGGGGTTCACAGGGCAACCCATTATCAACAGTGACATATTGCCTTTAACTAAAGCAATTTCTTCCTTCCAACATTTAGTTGAAAGATCAACAAGTTGAGTATAGATTGGTTCTGGAGCAATTTGCTTCCACCACATACTCAAAAAATGGCTGTGAATAGTCCAAACAAGGGACATCATTGATTCACTATGATACTAAGATACCATCAAAATCACTGTTCAGATAAGGAATATCTACTCACGATGACAGAGAGTCAAGCTCCTCTGCAGTGATAAACCAGCGAGGTGCTGATGCACGGCCCTTTTTCTCCTGCAGATAAAACAAATCAATGTGTGAAAAATAACAATGATACTTTCATCAACCTAAACCAGAAATTAAAATATTAATGTACCAAATATATCACATGATATGTCTACTTAAACAGATTGAACATTCTGAGCTTATGCTTTGGGAGAAGAGTGAAGCTCAGTAAGCATTTTCCATTTCAGTGTCGGACTCCTAAAATTAAGAAACTAATGTTAGTCAAATGACTATCCAAGAAACAGTTGCGATTGGGAACCATCGATTCCACTTGAAATGAATGTCATTTTCATAACTTACAGATTACTGAGCCAATGCCCATATGCTTTTATCTTCTTCACATAGAGTTGTGGAAGCTTCTCTAACATCTAGATGGAAAATGCAGGCATTTCTCATATGCCAACATGTATGGCTATTTAGTTGATTAAGGAATTGCTGACAACTTCTTCGTGCTTTCTTCATTTGCTAGAATTCAGAAACAGTTCATCTTCGTTTCAGTCTGACTTGCTTCTGCACTTGCCTCAATTTATTCATGATATATTAAATTATATTGCTTTATTTTACACAGTGCTATATACAGGCCTTTTATTTATTTTTATTTTTTTACAGGCATTCATGCAATTAAAATTTCCATTTAATCTATGCTGTTGATCCTCAAGTCTGAATCAACCCTCCAAAGTTGGTCTCCTAGGACTGGCATGTTATACTCGACTTCCATTTTGTAGGTTAAACCGTGACAAAGGATGGTTAGATGGATGAGAGCCTAGAAGAGGAAGGATAGAAATAGAAATGAATTCATTCGCGGGAACTTAGGAGTAGCACCGATAGGTAATAAGATGAGGAAAAGTAGACTTAGATGGTTTGGTCATGTGCAACGGAGACCAAGAACTACACTGGTTAGGAGCGAGGGAAAGGCCTAAAAGGACGTGTGGAGGTAGAAAGAAAAGACTTGATGACCTGCGGTCAAACTGAAGTTATGGCCCTTGATAGAGTGGAATGGCGGGAACAGGATTCATGTAGCCGACCCCAATTAATTGAGATAAGGCTTAGATGATGAAAAACCAAGGGTGGTTCAAAAAAAAAAAAAAAAAAAAAAACAAGAGGATCTTGGAGAATAGTTCACCATCACTTTGAGATTTCCAAAATATATACCCCGGTTATGGATTGTAGTCCTAAATGGCATTCAAAACAACATAGTAAAGATTCCATGCATGCTTCCTGTATGTACAATGATGTAGCAAGTAATAATACTGATGGGGACATCTCGTGCACACGCACGCCCCCTACGCACGTACGCAAGGAGAAGGAGGGCCCCACCATCGATCTAGATTGATGACAACGTCCAGGAAGGACCTTCTAGCTAGAGGACTGTGTTTTGGTTCCTTGGAATGGACCCGATCGTCATGTGAATCCCACCATTGGATCTCACGATCATGGCCCACTACTCTAGATGATCTAGAATTTTGAATTTTGCTTACTATTGTTATTAGGAATATCATGGACGGTTTAGATTGCTTTGATTAGTTGTTATTTTTGTTACTTCGTCTCTCAGTAATAGGGTGCGCACATGACGCGGCCTTTGGGGTATAGGTTTTTCTTATAAATAGGCAACCTCTTGTAGGGTTTTTGGCATTGAATATTATGAATAAAATTCTGCGTTTTCCTACTTCTCTAATTCTCTGAGTTGTGGAAATCCAATTGGGTGCGAAATCATCCCTTCTTCGAAGGGCTAACTATCGTTGTGCGAAGCCACACCCATCTCCTACCATCTATAATCATCATCTCTCACAGCCATCCACTCTTCAAATCCACCTTTATTTTGCAGCCAATCCTTCTCTACAACAGATTTCCAAAATTAGGTCCTACAGGAGGGCTGAAACTAAGGCGGAGCACCGTGCTTAAACCAATCATCCGTTCGATCTGAAAATTGGCGTATGGGTGGCCCACCCCTGGCCGACCAACCCCTTGCTGACCCCTTTTGGGTTCGTGAGCCCCACACACATGCGTGCCACAATCCACGCACGTGCGTCAGGCCCGCTTGCTGCCCACACATGTGGATTGATCCCAGGTTCTCTCTTTTCTCTCTTTCACTCTCTCACTATATTTCCTTAGCCCTAACCCTAGATTATTCTAAATCCCAATTTTTATTCCCCTTTTTCAACCCTAGGGTTTCCCGAATCGAAACATGTGAATCTCTTTGATTGGGGAAATAATCTTTTGCATGTGTGGATGAATCTACTCTCCTTTGATCATTGTTTGGTTTATAATTTTAATTGATCCAGCCCTAGCATGTGTAGGCTTGGACCCTTGTAAATTCCCCTTGATTGAATGCTTGACTTTATGTGGGATGTGGAAGTTTTTTGAATGTTTCTAAATTAGTATGATCTAAAGTTTGAAATCTTACATATCATATTTAATTTCCATGTCCTGCATCAAATACAGTTTGAAGGGTAGAAGGGTAGATAAATCCATGACTTCAGTACTCTTTTTCACGTTGGAGAATGTAGTTTTTCCGCTCTTAAGAACAGAAAAAATTATCTGGTCCCATTTATTTACTTCACATGTCAGTGTTCAGACGGCAAAGAAGCATTCGGTGAAAGATGTATCTATGATGACATTTTCATAAATTGTAACAGTCAAGTTCTATGTGCATTTGTACTGGAAGATCTCTGGAAAGGAGACAACTAAAAACTGCAAGTTGATTATCCACTCTCTTTTTTTTCCCTGACAACACTATCTTTAAGCAAATGAAGAGCAGGAAGCTATTGTCACTCACTCAGCAATTGGCAAACCTCACCCACTTTCTCTTTTGGTGTCTCTCCTAAAGATTTAGGGACTGGCCAGGAGACCTGTTGTGGAACGCATCAGCCACCAATCTGACTAAAATCTTAACAACACAGTCAATTGAGTTATGGCAAGTTTGGGTATGCCACTTTCCAGTTTCCACATGAGAGGTGGGATGTGCCCCACCCAAATCACCACTGACTTGAAGGAAGAAAACGACTTAGGGAACAATGCAGCTTTTCCATGTGGTTTCCAAGAGAAAAACACGATCCCAAATGGGCAGTTGAAAGGATTTTTATACATCTGTCAATGATCATCCCATGTAATGATGATTTGCGGTACACCCAAATAGGCCCTTATCTCTATCGACACTCATTTGGCATTCATTTCATAGGTATTGATGTCCGACTAGTGGCAACAACTGATGTTGAGAGCTGAAATTTTGAATTATTATCAACGTTCAAAATAAATGTATATGAGAGAGTATCAGCCAACTTCAAAACCAATATGTAGCGGACCATCAGTACATATCAGCTGACACCTGGTACCTGTTGGTTGTACCATTGTGAGTTTTGACTGATGAAGTGAACTATCAGCAATAAATATATTTAAAAAAAAAAAAAAAAAAAAAAAGAAAAGCTCACACACACCATATCATTTTTCAAAATACTGATACATATCAGCTGATTTGATACGGATCAACCGATATTTTGAATCATGATTATCATCATCAATCAGTTAGAAGTGGAAAACAGGGAATATTCTTCTTGGAATCAAAATTACATAATTATTTCACAAATGTTTCGCTGGAAAGTTATCATTAATCTGAAAAAATACCACCCACCAGGCCGCCAGTGATTCTTACCTTTGGCAATGCTGCTGGCTCCTCCTGGACTTTCACAGGCATAGAAGGGAGATTGTAGTTGGATGTTTCCTGCATCAAACTGAACCCAGAAAATCTAACTGCTCAACCCAACATGCAGCAGGCTGCTCTGCATATGGCAATTTGAATAATGTACTACTAGCCATATTATCTATAACATTTACCAATTGGGGTTCTGGTTCAATATGCTGGTGGTTTCATGCAAGTGTGATGGCATATGAGCAAGCATGTGCTGCAATTTCCTTTGTTGACGCAGCGACTGCTCAATGAGTTTCTGCCTCAGAAACATAAAACAAATTAAAAAAAGAAAGAAATATAACTAAGGATGTGTGCTGATGCATAATGGATAATGGATCCAATTACAAATACACAGGCTGCATTTGGATGCACTACTGAATTGAATTGCAATAATTCAGTTAAGGGACTGTTTGATTTTCCAATTTCCTATGAAATGCAAGGTAAATGAATCATCATTATCATTTCTAGTTGTTTGTTTAATGAGGAATTATGGCTCATAGACCGAGAGTCAAATATACTTGTGAAAGAAGAAGTAAAGTAAAATGTAATCATTACATTTTCACATTACAGAACCACCATTTTTACAGTAATTTCTTCAAGGTGAAACAAACAATGTAACAAAATCGTCATTGCAGTCAAATGCATATGATGTGACCACCAAATTACAAGAGTAAATAATCATGACCCATTTACAAAGATTTACCGTTGTAATTGGAAAACCAAACAGGCCCTAAGGGGTCATTTGGATGGTGGTAAATGGTTTAAGTTAAATCATTTACAGGCTATAAGCAATGTTGTCAAAAGCGATCGCATAATCGCATAATGCCATCCATATGACATATGTGATGGTTGCATATGCCATATGGATGGTATGCGATCGCATATTGTATAAAGCGATCGCATAATGGCATATGCAATCGTTTACTTTCCTCTTCTTCTTTTTTCAATTTTTTTTTTCAAAAAAGAACTGCAATCGGTTATGTGATTGTGCGATCGCATAAGCAATCAGGCATAAGAGATCATACAAGATCGCTTATGCCATTTGACAACATTGGCCGTAAGGCTTTAAGTTGAAAATGATTTACTAGTAAGTCATTTACAATGTTTGGATAGCCTGTAAATGGTTTACATCCTATAATTGTGTATTCACACCCAGTGTTTCAAATAGCGCCCGTAGCGTAGCGGTAGCGTACGCTACGTAGCGTAGCGTGGCCGTAGCGCTACGTAGCGTTCCAAATAGCGTAAATCCCCTGTAGCGTACGCTACAGGGGTCGTAGCGTACGCTACAACTACGTAGCGCGTAGCGTCAGTAGCGTAAGCTACAATGTATTTTTTTACTATTTTTTATTATTATTATTTTTTTCACATTTTCTTTGTTTTTAATGTTGAGGAATGTGACACTTATATTATACTTGATACTTTTTACCTATGGGATTTTTATTTCTTTTCATAATTGTGACTTGTGGTTTCAATTAGACATTATTAATTAAAGTGGCCTGCTTAGAAAGTTGTTGATGTGATAATTATTTGATTTGGCTTATATATGTGGATTGGCTTTTGATAAATGATAACTAATAACTTTTTTGAACATGCTTAGAATTGATAAAATGAATCATCTTTTAGGCATTTTTATAAATTTTTTTCTTTTTTTTTCACTATTTATTATATTTATCCTACTTTTAAATTAAAAAAATAGAAGTATCGTGTAGCTTACGCTACACGCTACGTATTTACGCTACACGCTATAGAGGGCTGAGCGCTACGCATCACGCTACCGCTATTTAAAACACTGTTCACACCTGAGATAGTTTAGAGAAGTAATTCATTAAAAAACATTCAAATGGCATATAAGAGTGGATTTTAAAGTGGATCATTGGGTTAAGCCCATCTTACTAAAGCTTATGGTTGATCCTCACATAAAACCAAGCAGTAGGTGAGCCATAGAAGTGGGCCCATGAATTCAAATGCTCTTTTATAAGGCCGGTAGCAAGATCTATTGCCGTTGGTGGAGAGAGAGAGAGAGAGAGAGAGAGAGAGAGAGAGAGAGCTTACTAGTAAATCATTTGCTAGCAAATGAAATCCCAGCTTTTTGCTAGCAAATGAAAAGGAGAAAAAAGTGGTAAATCATTTATAACTTGCCTCATATACCACCATCCAAACAACCCATAAGTAAAAGGGGAAATGGTATAACATTTATGATTTTTTATTTTTTATTTTTCCCTAGCATTTGTGGTGAGGAAGTAGCCCCTTCCACAACCAACGTGAAAGTAGCACAATTACAATTTGGATTCGAAACCTTCAATATCAACAACAAGGAACGGAATTACAATTTGGACATTTTCACCTTATCAGATTGATAATTATAATGTGGGTCCATTTGTGCATCCAAACACACAGTTTAAGCAAGAGGAAAGGGCAAAACTACTGATGATTCCTAATTGCAATTCCATTCCTTTCATGCCTAACTTCAAAGTAACCTAATTGCAATTTGGAGCCAGTCCTCAATACAGCCGCTCATGTAATTGTGATTTGCTTCTTTCACTTTTATCAGATTAAATTATTGCAATTCAATTGACAGTGCATCCATACACACCCTAATTCACATGGGAAAGCAATGAATCGAATGTATTGGTAGAGATATCGAGAACATGAGAAATCCTAAGAGGGAGATAAATACCTTGGCCTTGGGGATGGCTTCTATCTCCTCTCGCAATCGGTCCTTGATCGCCTGCATCTGATATTCCATTGTCTTCACAGCCGTATCTACAGCGGACAGATCGGCGATGCTGGTAGCTGGATACACTGCAAGAACGAAAAAGGTTATTTTCTTCGTTGGAGAGAGAGAGAGATAGATAGAGAGAGAGAGAGAGAGAGAGAGAGAGAGAGAGAGATGTTATTACTATTGCGAGCAATGACGAGTTCCTGGAGCTCGACGATGCGAGTATTGAAGGAAGAGATGAGGGAATCGAGGGAAGAACCTGCTTGCTTCATGTTACTATCCATCGCGTCGGACGGACCTTACTGTTTGGGGTTTTTGGTTTCCTTGGCTTTCTTCCTCTCGAGTTTGAAATGAGCTTGTTGGGCGGGAAATGAAAGAGGCGAAGAACCCTCCGCGCTGGAGGAGATGCACGACAGCGATGGGGAGTTATATGATACTCAGGCAGTTACGACGCTTGATACGCAAGCACTAAGAAATTGTACACGTGGCAACATTAACTCAACTTAATCAAATTAAGTGTGGAACCCACTGTCTCTATATAAATCACCAGTAAAAAATCAGGTTAGTTGAATGATCGTAAGACACTTGTTTGTTTAAAGAGGACCATTGGATTTTTTCGTTATTAACCGTCTAATAAATGTCCACCGATCCTTTGGATGAGATAATTAAACAGCCGTAACTTCTGGTTCATCACACGTCTAAACTGGGATCCATAGTTTAATCGACTTACTTATGGCCACGTGTGCAATTTCTAAAGTGTCTGCGTATCATCCTTCACACTCTTCTTTTGCTGTAGTATCAAAGTTTTGCCAATTTGAACGACCTTTGCTATTTAGATTTGGAAATCGTGCACACGAGCTGCGTGGCACACGTGTGAGAGTTCTCTGTCCTTTCTTCGGTGCGGATTGGATACTACCCCACGAGGACCTTGCTAGAGACGGGACGGCCCTGTCAGGGGCTATGTGGGGGCCGACCGGACCGCCCGTCCCTACCTGGGTCCGGGGGTTAGAGAGCGGATTCGGTGTTACTGGGTAACGTCTTAGTGGTTGTTACCCTTACCGTGCCCACCTTAATGTTGTACTGTATATCCATGCCGTCCCTATATTTCTACAGATCATTTTAGAACTTAGTCTAAAAAATTAAGCATATCCAAATATCAGGTGGACCACACTATAGGAAACAAGAGTGATTGAGTTCCTCACCATTAGAAATTCCAAAGGGCCCGTCTTAAGGTTTTCATAATGTTTATTTTCCATACAATCTGTTCATAATATCAAGAAAACATGGATGAAGGAAAAATACAAATATCATCTTGATCCAAAACCTTTTTGGCCTATAAAAAGTTTTTAATGGTCATTCATCATTTTTTCTAATGGTATGGTCCACTTGAGATTTGGATCTCTTAAGGTTTTGGGATCACTCTCTAAAATGATATGTGAAAACATATGGACGGCATGGATATGCAAAAAATACGAGGTGGGGTCCACACGGTTAGGGTAACACCCACAAAGTTGTTACCTGGTAACAGTCAATCGGCTCCGGTGTGGGGTAGTACACATGGCACTCATGCATGGCTATCCAGACGATTCAAATTGAGCGAGAAATTGCGGATTGACTATATCTCTAAAATTGGAATGATTGAGAAATCCCTACCATCCAATTGATGGTTATCAAATGGATGGCTAAAAAGAAATTGGAAGTGGTCAAAATTCCAAGGATAAAATCAGATGTTCGCTACCATATTTCAGCTCTGATTTCTTACTCATCCAGAATTATTCAGCAATTTCACCGGTCTGGATTTCTGTACCAGGATCCATGTGTAAGGTTGAAGAGTCACCACCATTTGTGAAATGACGGTGAACTAGGAGCCTATCCATCGAAAGATTGCAGTCAGTACATTCTGTTTGTTTTGGCCTCAGGAGGAGGGAAGAAGGGTCGAATCCATGGATTCGTTGGCGCAGCTTGAAAACATACAAACGCGCATCCTCCAACGGATAACGGAATTGGAACTCGCTCTTTCCCGCCAACACCTCTCCGTCCCCTCTCATACCGACTACCAACACCAAGATTCTACCTCCGACACCGAATCCCGCCTTTCCACGATCCTCAAGGCCGGTGGCGTCCGAGATTTCTCATTCAAGCGGGTGCCGTTCGATTACTACGATAGATCCCTCGAAGACAGGAGAGAAATCCTCAGCGCCCCCACTGTGGATCATCTCTGCAAGAGCATCGTCCTGGTATGCTAGAATCCGTCATCTTCTTCTTTTTCTCTGTTTGGCATTTTGTTGAACAGGCCGTGCGCAAGGTGTAGATGGTTGTGTTGAAACCCTATTTGGTTATTGAATTTGATTTTTTGTGGGGTTTTGGGGCTTTTTTGTTGCTGAATTTGAAATGAGCTTGGTTGTTAAGGGATGGACACCAGTGATGTTCTTTGAATGTCGCATTAAAAATAATAATAATAATAATAATAACAATAATCAGAGCTATTGATAGTTATCTCGCTATAACCTTTCAGTAGTTTTATAGATGCCACTGACCATTCTAAGGGATCTGAGCTGCCTATTATGTGTAGCATTGCTTGTGTTTGATGTCAGCTCAATGAAAGTCTTAAGTTCATAGCAAGATGCATGTGGTGATAGGAGTGAAATTTGGTCATCAGATATCACTATATTGAGGAGTGCTAATACCACACATATAATATCATACCCAGTAATTGCATGCGCCCTATGGGGACATGTGGTGCTCTTGTTCCACATCTGGTGCAACCAAATCAAATAAAGAGAATATAAATTTGGATATGTACCTTTTTCTTGAATATCGAACCATTAAAATTTTCATGGACACAAAAGAGAGATAAAAATAAGGATTGTGGATTAATATCCAACAACTTATTGGCAGTTATTCTCGCCATTGCAATAAATCCTCACTCTTCTTCTACTGTAGGCAACACATGACAAAGGGAAATCACCATATCCTATGGTCCAACAATAACCAAAATATTTGTTACTTCTAATCCTATCTATTTTCACTAAAATATTAAGAATGACCAAAATACACTTGAATCCTGTCACAGGCCTATTGGGTTTATGTAAATTGGTTGTAACTCACTCAAATAGTATCAGAATTGCAAAATCTTGGGCTCGTTTAAAAGATGAACTCAATAGACTTTCAAACGAGACCAATTTTATGTCATTTAGACATTGTTTAATTCCCGAAAAGTGGCCCACAAAATATGTGACAAAAATAATAATGAAAAACTAGTTCAACCAAACTCTTAACTCTAACAACTAAGTAGATGACAGCCAATGTGGTCCATAGCACATACTAGGACCATTGATCTTCCATTAGATCAATCTAGACGCTCAAAGTTATTCAAATGATCAATTTAGATGGTCAAATGATTTAGATCCTCCTTGATTACAACCCTTGGATGGGCCCGATCTTTGATCGGCTAGCTTTTGTGGCTTGGATGCATCATTACCCTCGGCTTCGAAAAAAACTCATCCTCGAGTTGGTTGCACTTTGTCGCAACTACCTAGGTTATAACGTGTCTTCCTCAACTTTAGTGGTAGTTGATGTTGAAGGCCTCTGAACCATATTGGGATCTCATTCATATGGTGGCGTCATATTACTTCTTTGCAGTCCTCTTCATCTTGGGCGTCAACTTCCACTTCTTCTGCAAAAATGGATTTGTAGTCTTGGATGGCTGGAATGTGGATTGTAGATTCATTCTTTGTTGTAGATGAAGCCATTGTGGTGTCTCCTTTCTCACTACTCGCCTTTGACCCATGTCTTTTGATCGTCGTTGAGACAGGACCAAAGTGCCCATCATAGCTTTGATGTTCCCCATAGAATTAACTGATACGATCATTGAGCAACTCATTGTTTGGGTAACCTTGATGCTTGAGTTTCATGTCGTTTTATCCTTTAATTCAAATCCATCGACTCTAATAAATTTATCTATGAGCTCTTCTGTTACAGTTGATGCTTCGTCTAATCCTCTTGTTGATCCACCAATAAGGCTATTTGTGGATCCATCGATCAATCCAATGTCCAATTCCTCAGGAGCATCACCTCTTTTGTTACAGTTGATCATTTTTTCCTACTGTTGATCCATCAATAAGGTGATTCATGGATCCATCGATCAATCCAATGGCTGATTCCTCATGAGCATCACCTTGGATCAAGACGTTGTCACTAGGAACATTTTCCTTTGGAGTTTCAAGCTTTGCTTCCTTAGGTTCCACCACTTGGTTCGCTTCCTTCTCTTCTTTTGTTAGTTATTTCTTTTCCTCTTCTGAAGATTTGAAAGATGATTAGGGCTCTTCAAATATCAGGCTCATCATGAATTTTTTCTTCCTTCACAAAATTTTATGTATTTCTTTTCTCCTCATGAATGACCTATCAAATGTTGTATCCTTATCAGGTGACAATGATCAATGGAGTGACTCTACATCATACATCTCCATAATACTTTTCTCGAAAGTAATAGGTTAAAAGATAACATGGAAAGGGATGCTCTTCGTACTTGGGCAAATATCCCAATTGCAACAATCTCGTAATTGCTGTCCAATAAAAAATTTTCATGACTATTCCGTCAATATAATCTAAATAATGTTTTCATATACCACTACTTTCATTTTAAATACTTCACTTAGCAGGGTTTTAGTAGGCACCTGACCCATTCACGACATCTAACTCTTCTACCATCTATTGGAGCATCTTCATCATGTCACTTGACTTCCTAAAATTGGGTTTGGGTGCTGTTTAAGGGCTCATTTGGATTTACGGTTAAAATTGGGTTTCTAATTTGGGGAAATTTTGGAGAAGATGGGAATTCAGAGAAGTTGATAACTTGGGTGTTTACATTGAGAAAAAAATGGGTTTATAGTGTTAGGAAATTTTGGGATTTTGACACAATTGCAATGTGGCTAGGAAAATTGAGAAAATTAGGGTTTGAGAATCGGGAAATTTGGGGGTTTTGATAATTAGGGTTTTGGGTGTAGGAAATTGGAAAATTTTGTAAAATAGTGTTAGAGAACTAGCAAAATTTTATTGTTCAGTGATGGGGAAGAATTGGGGAATAAGAATAAAAAAAGAGAACCAATTCCAAGGAATGGAACTTGCTTTGATACCAAGCTAATGCAACCAAATCGAATAAAGAGTATCAATTTGGATATGTATCCTTTTCTTGAATATCAAATCATTAAATTACTTCATATACACAACGAAAAGAAAAAGAAAAAGAAAAAAGGCAAGGGTTATGGATTGATATTTAACTACTAGCAGCTATGCTAGAAATCGCAATAAACATCCTGTTTTCTTCTATCGTATGCAACACAGGGAAAGCACCACATGCTATAGCCTAAGATTATTTTTTTTTCATTGTAACTTAGATAAATGTCTTTACTTGTATATGTAATCTTTCTTAAAGCAAGAGAAAATCTTAATATAACCCTAACCATCTATTGCTTCCAATCCTAACTATTTGTTTTTACTAAAATATCAAGAATGACCAAAATATCCTTGCATCCCATCATAACCATATACGCTCTATGTAAATTGGTTGTAGCTCACTCAAATAGTCAAGGTATTCTGTATCCGTCACGATACGGCCGTGAAGGTAACAACCGTCACCGTTACGCAGTTTATTTTTTGGGACCATATCTGCCGTTACGGGGGGTGTAACAACCGTTACAAGGTACAACGACCGTTACCCCTGTAACGGTTACCACTTTTTTCGTATTTAAAAAAAAAAAAATTCCTCTTTTTTTTTTTTTCACTTTTCTCATGTCTAAAACTCTCCTAGATCATTCTATAGCAGATTTCAACCACTCTTATTATAGTTTTTGGGATTAAAACCGCAAATTGAAGTGGTTTGAGCAAATAGAAGCTTCAATGGCCTTTTTTTTTTTTTCCAAAAAATTGAAAAAAGTGGTATTTATCACCTTTTTTTTTCCCCAATTTCTAGTTCTAAAGCTTGATCATGATGTGTAAACATTAGAAGCATATAACAATGTTCATAAATTCACTAGACAACTCGATACAACACTCTCACCAAAGAGTGGACCGTAACACTACCATAAACTTGTTCAAAACAAAAAACGAATACATATTTGGAATATTTACAATATTTTGGATTTGTTAGATATTTTTTCAGAATTTTTCGAGCATAAAAAAATTTCTAACCATGATAGGGATCGTAACAGTCGTTATGCCCCTTTATTGACCATTATGGCTGATACTCGTATCGGTAATGGTAATGATTGTTATGGCCACCGTTATTGATACAGAGTACCTTGCAAACAGTATAAAAATTACAAGATCTTGGGCTTGATTGAAAGCTAGCTCAATAGGCTTTCAAATGAGACCGATTTTATGTCATTCAAACATCGTTTGATACCCTAAAAGTGGCCACCAAATATTTGATGAAAATACTCTTAACTCTAACAACTAAGTAGACGACTACCAATTTGGTACATAGCACACACTAGGATCATTGATCTTCTATTAGATCAATGTAGGCTCGTAAAATTGTTCAAATCCTCAATTTAGATGGTTGGATGATCTAGATCCTCCTTAATCACGGACCTTGGATGGGCCTGATCTTTGGTCAGCTTGTGTGGCCGGATGCATCAACATCTAGATTGGTGATCTGTCAGGTTGCATCATTTGTTGGCCATATATAAATATCACAGTGGGGCCATAAAGATAGAAATCCTGCTATACTCTTATTACCATTATGGGTATCCCTTACTATTCTTAAGTGATTAGGTCAGGAGGCTGATTTCGCCAAGTACAAGAAGAGCAAAAGGGGTGTGCCCTGCTTGCTTTCTTGTATTGTGAACTCTATTCTCTTGGATTAATCTTTTGTTTCAATAAAATTTCTGTTATTCTCTTGAATAAGTCGTATTCTTAAGTGAGATCACACTTCAGGGCTAATGATGATATTTGGCCATATATAATCTCTATAACAATTTTTTTTTTTTTTTAATGAAATCAGTCTTTTAGCCTCTAGGTTAAACATTGCTTTTAATCATGTTGGAACGGGAGACAAGCAGGGGTCTGTGGGTCTACTTTCTGTCTTGGAATGTCTGCCCCTTTATTCTAGTGCTTCCTTTTCCTAATTAACGTTTTTTTTTTTTCATTTATAGAATGAACCTATGGTTTTGGGTTAATGAAGATGTTTTGATGTACTTATTTTGCATGCTTTTATGGTGGTGCCTTGTTAGAGAAAAAAATGTGTTTTTTGAATTTGTTTATGTTTATTTGATGGAGAGTGGTGTTGGCTAAATTGGAGGTAGTATTGGATGGATTAGGAGTAGTGTTTTGACCTTTTCGTTAGCCGTTGGGCATGAGCCGTCTCATATAGCCATGGTTGGCATCATGGGTTGACCATGAGAGGTAGCGATGTCAACAATCCGATTGGCCAACAAGAGATGAGACATGGAGAATTTGTGATAAAAGGTCCTTGAGTTTCATGATTGCATTAAGGAGTTATTGTTGTCCTTAAGTGATGATCGAGTATTTTGAACCCTACTTGTCCATAAATGTGGATGTTTACATATTGTGCACCCAAAGAAAGTCAGGTTGAATGGCATTAATTAACGTTTGGGGTCATTTATATTTCAAATCGTGTTCTGGCACAGGCCCTTAATTACATCTCTGGGGAAAACCCTTGATTAGAAGGTAAAACCAGAGTGAAGATCTAAAGGCTTGGTCGGGCCTTGGACGTGTTAAGGTTCTTGGTTCTTCATCTTTAGAATACTTAGAACCAAGAGGCTCATAATGGCATTGACATATAGGAACAATTGTCTTAACAATACCGTGGGGGCTTACATATCGAGGACGAATAGGATACAACTCTCTAGCTCTCACCATAGGGTGATGAGACCCTTTGCGCCTAGCGCCAATTGTAAGGGAAGGATATGCATTTGATATGGGGGTGTGGATGTATGAGAGGCCTGTCATAGGCTTTCTGTGCCCAAAGCCATTATGCAGGCTAAAGGAGAACTTTACACCTACATGTAGATGTTGTTGGTGGGTATGTGCCTGGGTGCAGAGCTTGATCCAATAGCGTGTGGCGCTTGAGATCAAGGCCAACATTGTGTGGCTTAGGCCCGTGGTGCAAATCCTATCCCATCATTGAGGTCCCTAGCACGGCACTGGACCATCCCAATGAAGGGGGCGGAAGGTTCAAGCAAGTGAGGCCCACCTTATGAGCACCTACACCAGAAGGTTCCAAGTTTCAATCCCTATTAGGTCCTTCTCATGTTGTCTTCTCTCTCTCTCTCTCTCTCTCTCTCTCTCTCTCTCTCTCTCTCCCCCCCCCCCCCCCCCCCCCCCTATTGTCTCTTTTGAAAGGAGTGCCCCAAGGATATTTATAGGGTTGTGGGCTCGATTTCTCAGTTCCTGTGAGTGCGGATCTTTGCCCTTGGCTCCATAGTTTGTGGCGCAGAAGGTGATGCACAGTGCACAGTCTTCTTTTGGTTTCCTACTTTCCCATTGTGACGTTATGACATCATTGTTCAACGCAAAGCTACTGGAGCTGAGTTGGTGCAGGGCAATGACATCATTGGATGCGCAGGGGCCCATTTTGGTTGAGTACTAGAATTTAGGTGTAGAGGTCTTGGAATCCTTCAATTTTCCCACAGGAGTTCGTTCCAAAAAAGCTTGGTGTGGTGTGGATAGTAAATGAGGTTTAAAATGGGGAGAATCCCGGTGGAAAATTGACGCAGGGATGAACGTGATGAGGTCGATCACCGTCTTCCTCAAGAGGATAACTACTCCGAATCCACGGAGCTTCTCTGGACTCCTCACAGAGACTTCTCGAATCCACGAGAAAAGAAAGCAGAAAATAGAAATAAATTCTAATAAATTCGAAATTGATTAGTTAATCCATAAAAACGAGTTCACAACCCTTTAAATAGGGGTACCAAGCAATGGGAAAGAAATCATAATCAAACTACAACTAAAACTCCTAGAATCCGCGACTTACTATAAATAGTAAACTTACTATTTATAGACAGTCGTGATGTCTACTAGTGCGCAAGGTTTTCGGCCAAAAATAGTGTCCTATTTGGCTTCACCAAACCGTTCTCCTAATTATTCTAAGCTCTTTTCACGTTGGGCGCAACTCCTAAAGCCCAACGGATGAAGAGTTATAATCAAACTAAAACTTACTATTTATAGTAAAAACAAAATTAAAACAGGGAAACGACCGTCGATCCAGGGGTATTTCGCAATTCCGGGCTGCCCAACCAATTCCGGCGTAGCTGGGTTGGTTGGCTAAAGTAGCTCGTTCTACCCCAAAATCATATATTTTACGCCCGATAACTCATTCCGGATTGTGAGATACGCCCGATCTAAGGTCCGACGGTCCGGATCACTTCTGTCGTCGACTGGGCCTTTTCTGGTCCATCTTGGCCATGAAACTGTCCGCGACCGGCTCTACATCAGTCCCCTCCACTTCAAAAGAACTCGTCCTCGAGTTCTCATCCTGCTCTGGTTCATGATACTCGGTCAGGTCCGCGACGTTGAAAGTCCGTGAGATCGCCATGTCATCTGAAAGATCAACAACATAAGCGTTGTCATTGATCTTTCGAATGATTGGGACGGGTCCAATCTTCTTATTTTTCAACTTGTTGTATGTCCTGGTTGGAAATCTCTCTTTGCATAGATGGACCATAACGCGGTCGCCCACCTCGAATACTTTTTGTTGTCAGTGCTTGTCCGCTTGTTCCTTGTACTTCTTGTTCGAGGCATGTAGCTTGGTCTACACTTCCGCATGGATGCCCATGATCTTGTCTGTCATATGTTCTGCTGCAATGCTCGCGCCTGGGTGCTTGGGCAGAGGGACCAAGTCAAGTGTGTGGCGAGGCACTCGTCCGTAGATAATCTGGAACGGTGATTTCCTTGTCGAGCGGTTCACCATGTTGTTGAATGCAAACTCTGCTTGAGACAAGGCCAAATCTCACTGCTTCGGTTTTTTTTCCTGAAATACACTGAAGAAGATTTTCCAACATGCGATTCACAATTTCGGTCTGCCCATCAGTTTGTGGGTGGTAAGCACTGCTGAATTGAAGTCGTGTATCGAATCGAGTCCACAAAGTCCGCCAAAAGTGGCTAATGAACTTCATGTCACGATCAGAAATAATGGTCTTGGGGACCCCGTGCAGCCGTACGACCTCCCTGAAGAATAGATTCGTCACGTGTGTTACATCGAGGGTCTTCTTGTATGGGATAAAGTGTGTCATCTTGAAGAAACGATCTACCACCACGAACACCGAATTCATACCGTGTTGTCTTCGTGGGAGACCAAGCACGAAGTCCATTGATAAATCCTCCCAAGGACCATCAAGCACAGGTAACGGGGTGTAGAGACCCGTATTCTAAGATTGCCCCTTGGAGGTCTGACAAACATGACAACGTTGTACGGCTTTTCCCACATCACGTACTAATTGCGGCTAGTAATACCGCTCTTCTACAAGAGCTCGCGTCTTGTCTCGCCCAAGGTGTCTACCGAGGCCACCTTCATGTAGCTCATGAATAATTTGCTCCCTCAGAGAACTTTGGGGGATGCACAATCGATTCCCTTTGAAGAGAATCGTCCTTTATATGAAGGTCACTGGGGTGACCTTCTTGGCACTTCATCCAAAAATCTTTGAAGTCTTCATCATCGACATACAGCTCCTCGAGACAGTCGAAGCCGACCACCTCATTGCTCATCGTAACAAGTAGTGATGCACGACGGTTAAGTGCATCAGTCACCTTGTTCTGCTGCCCTGACTTGTGCTTTAGAACGAACGTGAATTCCTGTAAAAATGCAACCCATCTAGCATGCACACGATTCACGTTAGTCTGACTATTAATAAACTTTAATGTTTGATGGTCAGTGTACAAAACAAACTCTCTTTGAATCAGATAATGCCGTCAATGTCGCAGCGCCTGAACAACTGCATACAACACAAGCTCATAAGTCAACCGCTTTTTTCGGGTTTCGTTGAGTTTCTCGCTGTAGAAGGCTACCGGCTTACTTTCCTGTGATAATACTCTTCCAATTCCGACGTATAAAGCGTCACACTCAACCTCGAACAATTTGTCGAAATTAGGAAGCACCAAGACCAGTGTTGTGGACAAACGATGCTTGATCTTATGAAAGCTCTTATCAGCTTTATCAGTCCACTGGAACGGTCCTTTTTTCATGCAATCTATTATAAACGCAACTATGGTGCTAAAATCTCGCACAAATCGACGATAGAAAGTCGTCAACCTGTGAAAACTCCTCTCATGAATGTTTGTCGGGATCGGCCATTCCCTAATGGCTCGCACCTTTTCATCGTCCACACGGATGCCTGCGGGCATTACAACAAATCCTAGAAACAACAGGCTGTCAGTTAAAAAACTACACTTCTTCAAGTTAAGGAACAATTTGTTAATTTGTAGGACCTGTAGCACCTGCCTGAGATGTTTCTTATGCTCCGTCTTATCCTGGCTATATATCAATATGTCATCAAAATATATTACCACAAATCGGTTAGTGAACAGTTTTAGAACTTGATTCATCAAACGCATAAAAGTACTTAGTACATTCGATAGGCCGAAGGGCATGACCAGTCACTTATACAACCCTTCTTTGGTCTTCAATGTCGTTTTCCACTCATCACCAGGTCGGATAAGAATCTGATGGTACCCGCTCCTTAGATCTAGTTTAGAGAATACCTTGGCCCCTTCTAGCATATCGAGCATGTCGTCCAACCGTGGTATTGGGAACCGATATTTGATGGTAATTTTGTTGATTGTCCGACTGTCGACACACATGCGTCAGCTTCCATTTTTTTTTGCGTTAATAATGCTGGTACGGCACATGAGCTCATGCTCTCTCTCTCAAGAGACTCTTACGAATCAATTCCTCCACTCACCCCTGAAGTATCTCACACTCCTTCGGACTTATCCGATAATGAGGGTGGTTGAGCAGGCTAGCCCCAGGGACGAGGTCTATGTGATGTTGGATGTCCCTCATGGGGAGGCAATCCATCAGGTAAATCTTCAGGCTAGACTTCTTTGAATTCGTTTAGTAACAATCTTAAACTTGGAGGGATGTTTGAGGGTTCATCTTCCTCGCCCTTCACCACTACGGCGTATATCTCGCCGGTTTCCTTGGATTCCTCCATAAAATCCCGAATGGTCAAGAGGGAACTCTCCTTCACTTTAGAGGCTTCAGGGTGGTTCTCTGGTACCATAGAGGCAAGGATTATTTTTCGACTATCCTTGACGAATATGTAGACATTGTCTCGTCCCCGATGGGTCGCATCACGGTCCGACTGCCAGTGTCGACCGAGTAGCATGTGGCAAGCTTCCATGTCGACCACGTCACAAAGTATTTGATCCTTATAATTTTTAGTTATTGAAAATGAGATAGTGCATTGTTCAGTTACCTTGGTCTCATTCACCTTTTTTATCCAGCCAATTGAGTACGGGGAAGGATGTTTCGTCGTTGGTAGCTGCAACTTGTCCACCATCGCTCTTGAGACGATGTTCTCGCTACTACTACTGTCTATGATCACATCACAGACCTTTCCGTTGACAATGCACCGAGTATGAAATATATTGTGTTACTGTGGATGTAATTCCTTTCGTGGGGTATACAATAATCGCCTCACAACTAGAAATTCGCCACGATCCTCGCCCGTCACTTCATCGCCACCTGCTATTTCTTCAGTGGTTTGTTCATGTTCATCAAAGTCATGGTCTTCTTCTGCGGCCTCATATTAAGCGCCCCCTTCGTTTATAGTCAAGTGTGTTGCGGGACGTTGAGGGCAAGTGTTTGATAAGTGGCCTGATTGGCCACAACGGTAACAATTGTTCGACCTTGGCCGAGCATAAGGATTTGGAATCCTACTCGGGCCCGCTGTTATGGGTGCTGCTCGTTGAGGTCTGGATGAGCCGCTCCCCGTATCACGGTTTGCGGTTGTAGGAGGTTGAGGACGTTCTCCTAGTGGATTTTTTTCCCGTGCCAGCACTGGATCCTGCATGGGACCCTTCATGGAGGGTCGAGTTGAAGGATAGGGACGAGCAGGAACTCTTGCAAGTTGTGTTTCTGCCCTACCCGTCAATTGAACTGCTTCATCCACGGTCCCGACTGGGTACATTTGAACTCGGTCCTGAATTGTCGGTTGCAACCCACCTATAAATCGTACCACCTTCTGTGACTCAGATTCTGACAGATCGTTTCGTGTAGCCAACCGCTGGAATTCTTCAGTGTAATCTGTGACGGTTCGATTTCTTTGTCGGCAATTTTAGTATTGCTGGAATAATATCTGCTCATAATCACTGGGGAGAAATCGTGATCGAAGAAGACGTCTCATCCATGGCCATGATGAGATGGACGCCTTGTTCTGGCAGGCTCGTGAGAGTTGTAATTGTTCCCACCATGCAGAAGCACCAGATTTTAACTTAAACGCTACCAATTTTACCCTTTTATGATCTAGCACGTCCATATAATCAAAATATCTCTCTACTTCGGCTAGCCAATCGAGGAAATCTTCTATACGTAATAAACCGTTAAAACTAGGAAGTTCAGCCTTACCTCGATAGTCTCTTTCAGCACAATCTAGATGATCGCCTCCATGGATTGGTCGTCGAGCAAAACCCTCATTAAGGTCCTCGTCGCTAGAACTTGAATCATCTAGTGTAGCCCTACGGTTTGCCACTAGTAGTGCTATACGAAAATCGGAGTTGTGTCGTACAGCAACCATGGGTGGTGGAGCACCGCCTAGGGCTCGGGACGGAAGTATCGCTTCCGCAAGACAGTCGAGGGTTACCTGTAGCCCTTGTATGGTTAACTGACTCTCCCGATGGAAAGTTTCCATTCTTTCCGAAAGATAACGAATCCCTGGATCACCGTCCACAGGATTTTGATTCATACCTTCATTGTTTGCCATCGGCCCAAGGGGAATCCTCGCTTTGATACCAATTGACGCAGGGATGAACGTGATGAGGTCGATCACCGTCTTCCTCAAGAGGATAACTACTCCGAATCCACGGAGCTTCTCTGGACTCCTCACAGAGACTTCTCGAATCCACGAGAAAAGAAAGCAGAAAATAGAAATAAATTCTAATAAATTCGAAATTGATTAGTTCATCCATAAAAACGAGTTCACAACCCTTTAAATAGGGGTATCAAGCAATGGGAAAGAAATCATAATCAAACTACAACTAAAACTCCTAGAATCCGCGACTTACTATGAATAGTAAACTTACTATTTATAGATGGCCGTGATGTCTACTAGTGCGCAAGGTTTTCGGCCAAAAATAGTAAGTGTCCTATTTGGCTTCACCAAACCGTTCTCCTAATTATTCTAAGCTCTTTTCACGTTGGGCGCAACTCCTAAAGCCCAACGGATGAAGAGTTATAATCAAACTAAAACTTACTATTTATAGTAAAAACGAAATTAAAACAAGGAAACGACTGTCGATCCAGGGGTATTTCGCAATTCCAGGCTGCGCAACCCGGCGTAGTTGGGTTGGTTGGCTAAAGTAGCTCGTTCTACCCCAAAATCATATATTTTACGCCCGGTAACTCATTCCGGATTGTGAGATACGCCCGATCTAAGGTCCGACGGTCCGGATCACTTCTGTCGTCGACCGGGCCTTTTCTGGTCCATCTTGGCCATGAAACTGTCCGCAACCCACTCTACATAAAAATTGCAGCCATCCCTTTTACCACACGTGACACGAGTATTGCCTTGAATCGTGGTTGCATGGGCGGGCCGATCCGCACTACCTATCTCTAGTGAGTGTAGATTGTACTTGGTAAATTTTAGGTGTCAACATGCCTACATTCACATCTTTTTATCAATGCATGAAGGGATGCTAGCTGTAGAAAGCTTTTGAGAATTCTCACTAATTGGAGTTCTCTTGCAACTCAGTTTTGCTAGCCTTGTAATCTGGGAACTGCATCTGTTGAGTAAGGAAATCAACATCTGGCTGCATAAAACTCATGAGCTAACTATGTGCTGATGATGGGACAAAACTATCTGAAATTCTAACATCCTTAGTTTGTTTTCATTTATGCATGTCCTTAGTAATTTTTCAATTGATTTCTCAGTGTTCCTGAAGTGGTGTATTTCATTTATCACTTTTTAGTAGAACTATGTTAGGCTGCATTTGGATGCACAAGGAATTGAGTTACAGACATTCATTGCAATCAACAGGAAACAACAAAATTCTTGGTATTTCTCAGGATCCAAATGGAGGTAGCAGGACTCAAATTACAGTTACGTATCTTTCGAGTCCAACTTGAAAGTAACATAATTGCACCTTGAAGCCCGGACCCTTATTGTGAATGCTAAGGAAAAAAAAAAAAAAAATTGGTTTTGCCCACTTCATAGACAAATGAAAAGACCCTATAGACCCTTTTTGAATTTTGCAACTAACTTTTGTTATTCTTATTCTGTTACCAAGACTATTCTCTTTCAGATCTTAAAATTCTGTGTTTGCACTTATTTGTAGCCATCAGCGACTCTCGGATTCTCTTAATGTGATGGGGAGCTTCTGTTTTCTCTTCGCAGGTCAATACACAAGCCCATGCCAGTGTTTCCGATTGTAGCAATCCTAACAATTCAAAGTATTATGTTGTTGTCATTCAGGTACATTAGTTGTTTTCCATTTCACATAATATTTGCAGTTTAACCCAGCCTACCAGGTTGTCATACAATTCTCATTTGCTTTGTTGCAGTATACAGCTCGACTAAATGCTGAAAATGTGAAAAACTTCCTGTACTCGATTAATAACGGGAAGATACCGAAGAAGAAGTTCAACCGTAAGTTTGTTTCTGCTAATTAGAAAGGCAGATCACCGATTTCATCATGCTTTCAAAGTTGATTTCTTTTGCAGTTGAATATGAATTGGAGATGACAGAGCTTGTTGAACATCATCTCTATGGTTTCTATTAAGTTTTAGCTTAGTTGAAGCAATGTCATTCCCATAGCTGCAACTTGGGTCTCGGTCAACCTGAACCTAAGTGGCCCAACCTGAGTTCGGGTTGGGTTGGGTCAGGTTCTCAAAGTCCTTGGGTTGGGTTAGGGTTGGAAAAAATCGTGTTGGATTTGGGCTGAGCAAATTCAGGTTGGCTTAGGTCAATTTGGGAAAGCACATGTATTTGGGTTGGGTTGGATCGGGTTGGGTCTGTTTGGGGTTGAGTATTGAGGAATTTTGGGTCGCAGTTGGGTCATCGTGAGGTTGGGTTGAGGTCGGGTTGACCCTCAAGCCTCAACCTGACCTCAACCCAAACCACCCAAAGTTGCACTCCTACTCATTCCTTGGTTATCTGACATGTTTGGATTATTATTCTTTACTCGGTGCCATATTTATTATCTGACCCAAATTAATTGGGATAAGGCTTGGAGGATGATGATGACGATGACAACGACGACTCAGTGCCATGTTTATTAGAAAAAAAAAATGTCTCAGTGAGAAGATTGTTTCCCTTTATTTTCAGAGAACAATTTGTACACAACTCTACATGCTTTGTATCATAGCTCCCCCAAAGGAATCAGTTCCTGGAGATGGTATGGGAAATTATGAGAGCAAACATCGAGTGTTTAGGAAAAGGCTAACAGATGCTCAGGAATTGTTAAGCATATGAGAAACAAATGAGATGCATCTAGGAGTAAGTGAAATGATAGCTGCTGGCATTTTTGTGGAAAACCCAATGGTAAATGCATTGGGATTTATGCTATACAATTAACTGAAACCTCTTTGAAAATGATTCGAACACCCTAAATGAAGCAGTATCTTTGAATGTATGGTGAAGGCAATTGGTCATTTATCCAGACTCATCATCCTTCATGTTATGGGACAAGTTACTGGTACCAATTTCTTCAGGACAAAAACCGACACAGTTATGGATCAAGCTAAAAGAAAAGGGAAAAAAAAAAAATCTTAACAAGGTCATCAATAGTGTGAAGCCACCCTATGATACTCAGATCCCTTTAAAAGGCTAAAGTGACTTTGATAGTTGGACAATGGAAAGGGAATGCTCTTACCTAAGACTTCATCTTTAGATCTACTTGGGTTTGGAACTCTAAATGCTCTAATTATTTAGGGTTTATAGAGAGGCACACCAACTGGGTTATATAGCCAATATTGGTATGGATATGTCTTAATATGAACATGCCAGTAAATAAAATCTTAATACATTTATGATTTGTAACCAATCCTTCCCGTACCCATATCCTGAGAGTCAAAAATCTTAATACATTTATGACTCGCTGTGGTAACATAAAATTCAGCATTTGTTCCTTGTTGTATGGCAAAATTCGTGTTGTGATCATTTGTCTTACTAACTTGCATTGTGTTTGGGTGTAGAATGAAGTGATCATAGTTTGCAATGGCTTATGGATCATGACACTTTTCACAGTGGCAAATTGATAAATCATGTGAATGTATGACCAATATGATTCACAACATCTTTGACAGTAACTGGTGGCTATTACTAAGCTGGTGCAAACTGCAACAGCTTCCAATACGTAACCAGGGTGCTTCGTGTGGGATACTCAAGTTCCCTGGGCCAGACGCAACACCTTTTGGCCTTTACCAGGCTGCAGCTTGTGATGCAAGACCATCTGCTCATAACAACAGAGCCAACCGCACTGCTTGTTTGTTTCAAATGAGGCCACTTTAATGGTCCAATTGGACTTAGCAATAAGAAAAAGGTCCAATTGGACTGTTGGTCCCACAAATCCAATTGGATGGCCCATCTAATGGTCTGATTGACCTGTGGGAGAAATTCCCAATTTTTGGACCAATTGGATCTTGACCAAAGGACTCGTCAAGATCTTATCAAGGATGGCTGTCCACGGTCAGCATTGGGTTGTTTCTTGAGCATAGTCTAGAAGTGAGACTCTTCTAGGAACTGTAGGGGTTTCCTTAGGTTTTGGTGGTGAGACTCTACAAGTCTATCAACATCTGTATTTTTCTCTTCTTTTTTTAATTGAAAATTCACAGAAGTCAATGTGGATTTAGATTTTGCAATTGATACAAATGCAAATGTCTTTTTAATTGGTTTCCGTTCCATCTTAATTGCTTCAACAGCTTGGAAAATTGTTGTGCTGCGTGCTAGGCGGGATCGTGCATTGGGTCCCAAGCCAGAGGTTAAGTATGTTAATATAGGGACCTAGGAGGCTAAAAATGCACGAGGATGGTGCCATTAATGATGCCTTTGGGTTCTTTGAGATGTGAGGTGGCTTTGCGAGAGTATGAGGCAGTGGCACAATGGCCCTAATGTGCAGCAGTATGACTCAATGAGGCTACCGAATGCAGACTTCGGTTTAATGCTTGATGGGTGGGTTAGGCACTTCCATTGTTTGGCAAAGGATTGTGTGAATGTGCAAAGTGAGAGGTTCATGTATAGAGGAGGGCTAGCTTTGGCAAGGGTGTTTGTCAGGACATAGAAGCTGTAAATGTGGAAAACAAAATACTGTAATATGTGACATCTGCCAACGAGGGCCCTGTGTGTAATAATCAGCGTATGCATCCTGATTTTACATTTCAGACTCCCTCCCTCCCTAAAGGAGTCTCTATGCTCAATGCATATCAACTTTAAATGTCTTTCATTTGCATGAGAATCCATTAATGTGTAAAAGGTTGATTCTCCCTCCCTCCCTCCTAACGGAGGCTGGACTAGGATGATTCATGGCCTGTTTGTAATATTGTGCAACATTTTTTTAAGCTTTATTTAACATGATCCATTAATTCTTACATTTAGTTTGATTGTTTCCACAACTCTTGAATTGATGCTTTTGCTCTCTTCATAGGGTTAGCAATGACCAGTCAGGTGCACCAACTACCCTAACTTCACAAGCCAAAAGTTCTACTGCACAGGCATTTTACACAACCAAGAACTGATCTTTATAAACCAAATGTTTCATACAATAACTCCTTACCTTCCAGGATTCATGAACAATGATGATGATTCATGAACAACAATGATGTAAGGATGCTCAATGCAGATTCATGCATGCATTAATAGTCCACAGCCAAAAAACTTGTAAGCAAATCTGGTTGGGCAAGTGTTTAAGATTTGCTCCCCTTAACTGTATTTATGGAATGGGCCATACAATGTTTTGACATGTTTGGTCCACCCAAATCTTATTCCCTCATTATTTGCATACCTTGCTAGTTTCATGGCAATTGCCAATTATGATCTGCTGATTTTCTACTCACATGGGGAGCTCTCAGCAACAAATAATCTTGACTAAAGGTAAACAGAAGGATAGATGGCTATGAATTTGTCCATAGGATAGATCTTCGAGAGGCAACCCAGGCCCTGCAGGCCGTGGGGGAGTATGCAGAGATCATGATAGCAGGATGATATTTATGTTCCACCAGCACTATGGGAGTGCCTCCAATATAGTAACAAAGATAAGGGCTATGCTTGATGGAGTTAAAATTTGTAGAAGCCTCCTAAATAATGTAGGTGGAAAGTGATTCACGAGTCCCCCCCCCAAAAAAAAAAAAAAAAATCTTGGAACTTATGGTACAAAAGTTGGAAGTGAAGGAGCATCTCTCTTGGATTCTCCATGGAATTTCATATACATTCTGAGAGAACAACTCAGTAGCAGTGGCCTCGTGAAGATTGGAAGTGCCAGTGAGGGGCATTCCCTTCTTGAGCTGATCTCCCCGAAATATCGTGGGTGGGTTGTATGATTATGGCTAACGTGGGAGTTAGATGAGTATGGCCCCTCCTTGTTTCTCTTGTGATTGTGAGCGGTTAGCTGTCATTGGAACTGTACAACTCTTTTGTATAGCCTTCTTTGGGGGGACTAGGGTGCTACCGGCTAGGCGTGCATCTTTTATTCATCCAATATATACCCTGGGAGCACCAATCCACCTTTTACCACAAAAAAAAAAAAAAAAAAAAAAAAAAGGACCATGAGAGCCAAGTATCAAACGATAGATCTCTGTCATCAATGAAGTCAAAGTAGCTATTTCCTGTGTGATTATTACATAACATTGCAAAATCCTCCTATCGGGTGAAAGATCTTTCAAGGTTTCTTAGACTCGGAATTTGACAACATGAAAAATTAATGATATCAAGTTCATATTTTTCGACAAAGTCTCACAGACCATACATGTAAATATGCAAACAACCTCCCTGCACTCATGGTTTGTCTGCACCATGGGGTGTGTGGGTCTCTTGTGGTTTTTTGTATGTTTACCTGTTTGTGTGGGTGTGCTGTGCCCGTGAGTACTTGTAGCGAATAATGGTTAAAAATATAAATACTTTAACACTTATCATCTGCTGCAAAAGTAATTATGTTGTTCATTTCATGTTTTCAAGTTTTCAGACTAAGCAGTTTATCAAAGCTAAGATCATTCTCAAAACAAAAGACAAGATGTATCACAACATGTATTGACCTGTTCTGGGGAACCAGTCAAACTTTTGCAACATCTGCTAATTAGTATCTTTATATTTATCTATTGTTATCCATGACATGATATTTGCACTTTGGTTATGCTGGGGTACAGTGAGGCTTGCACCTGAAGAGGAGTCGCTGAAGTTGACTGGATTCGAACACAATGCAGTGACATGTATTGGTATGAAGACAGATATCCCGGTAAATAATCTCTCTTTATGGAACAGTTATTTAAACCCTCGAATTCTCGGAGCTTTATTTCTGCTTGGTTCCATCATGCACAGTTAGTTTAAATTCCTTGCAAACTGACTTTAACTTAAATCATAGTTCTGGGTGCTTTATTTGTGAGTTGCTGCAAATACGGGATAATTGAAGTAGCAACCAAGTTCACAACCCCAATATACACAAATCGGCATGCTATGGGAGTGCTCAAGCTTTTCACTCCTAGTTGAGAGAAAATGCTTGAAAGTCTCTGTTCATTTACGAACCTAACTACTGAAGGATGAAAAAAGATGTAGGCTGTTCAAGCAAAAGCCAAAATTATACAAGTCTATAAGCAAAATGTGACAAAATGCGACAATCCTTTATGACAGAAGTATAATAGCTCATATGGTTGTTCCACTGTCTTAATTCCCTGTTATAGCCTGAACACCCGAAAAGCCATATTTAGTGAAATTTGTAAATCAAATAAACTTATTTAAAATGTGTGATCTATATAGATTCCACATTATGTTTCATGGAAATATATAATATATATTTCATAGAAAGCATATAATATGTAATATATAATTCACAAGATAATGTTCATGAACTTCTTGAACTAATGTAAGGTATTCAGTCACTTACCATGTTGCGAGCTGTAAAGTATGGGACTGAATCTCAAGTAAAGTAACCATAATACAGGGAAGCATGCTCTATCCTTTGTACGGTAAGCAATCAATGCCAAAATCAAATTCCCATATTGAAAGTTCCTGGTCATTATCATCATCATTGTCATAGCCTTCCTGCCTATTTGGGGTTGTTTTCCAAGATTGCTTGCAAAAGTTTGGCAATTAGCTGCCCCTGACATCCTCCTTTACGTAGGCTTGAGACTCACTGGAGCTTTGGTACCATGCAAGTTTGGAGTTTAGATTTCACAAAGGATGAAAAAAAAAAAAAAAAAAAACGCATTTCAGCTGAGAAAACCTGATTAATTGGATTTATAATTGTTAAACTCGGACGTTATTTGAAATTTCTGTTTCTTGAAAAACATTTACTATTTAAATTCCCCTCGATTATACTAAAATTTACAAAAGATTTCATAAATAACAGAATTGTAATTGGAAGTACCTTGAATTTTCTTGCCAAGATACTAAATTTCTTTGACAAATTGATCAGGATATAATGGGTTGTTTGGGAAAGCGCCGGGGCTGCCTTTGATTTTTCATTGGTGGTGAAGAGCCAACAATTTTGGAAAACTCACGAGACAATTTTAATTTTTTGTATTTGAACAAACACCCCTCAATACTTCTACCTTAGAAACAAAAATTGGAGTTAAATGTCCAGAATGTTTTAAGGAAGAATCGTTTCTCTTTAGATAATTATGGGTACATTTTCTCCTTAGGTCACATCGAAAGAAATTTTTGGAAAAGAATCCTAGATGACCTGTTTGTTTTAGCATTTATGATTTCCATGGAAATTTGGATAGGTCAATGGAGAAAAAGTGAGAGCTTCCTTAAAAAAACGTGGAAACCTCCATTTCTTAGGTTTTTTTTTTTAGGAAATGGAAATCACCCATTTTTTAAAGAAAAACTTTGGAAATTGGAAATCGATTTCCGCAGCTACTTTTGTTTTCACAAAGGGCAAAAAATGTCAAATACGAGGATAATGATTTCTTTCCACGAGAGAAAGGAGGATTCGACCAATCTAAAGAGACCCTAAGAAACTACAAAATATTGAATGGAATTACCAGTGATGAAGATGTCTTATTTTTCCAAACACCACTTATCATTGTTTCTGGAAGTATTACCCCTAGCATTTTATTTTTGGGTTTTGCTAACCTCCCCACCTTCATGGGGATAGCAATGTCCCCAAACCTTTTAACAACACAAGGGGTGACCTATCATCGATTTGAACCATTCATTCATTCATTCATACAACTAGGAGCAAGCCATGGCGCAAGAATCACGCCGATGGGATGATCCTAACCCTTTGAATGTGGCCAATTTGTTACAGCCATCCATTATTTACGAGCCATAAAGAACATTGTTAGAATCATCAAATCAAAGTGTTACTTTAGAATAATAAGAAATACAGAGTGGGATCCATCTACCAGTGGTTTAAAGATGATGATTGGACTTATTTTGTTTCTCCGATCAATCTCAACTGTCCATTTTCATGCTATTGATCGGAAGCTTAGGATCACCCAATTGGCATGATTGTTGCATGATTGCTTGCTTCTAGTCGTATTAATGAATGAACAGTTCGGATGGATAATAGGTCACCTTGTGTGCCATTTAAAAGGTTTGGGGCGTTGTTAATGTCCCCATGAAGGTGGGGACATTAACAAAACCCTTTTAATATATATATATATATATATATATATATATATATAATCTTTTTGACATCTTGATAACTCATACTATTTCACACCTCTCATGGATAGTGGTGGATTGAATAGGCCTTGATTATACTTTGGTAACATAGTTATCAGAGGTTAGGTTACGAATCTTCTGTTATTTTGAGTTATTTCTCTTGAGAATTGTAGCATTCCACAGGGACCATTTTTCCTTCAATGCACATGCATTCCAGACAACGTCACTTGAGTGGCCCCTCATGCTTGATGCTGCCTGAACACTTCAAACCCTTGGGACTGTCTGCATTGGATACTGTTTGGTGTGCTGCCATCATGTTTAATGCCCTCTAATTAATTCTTGTCTAGCTGTGTTAGGCTCCTACGTCGCATGTATGATATGTGCCTTCATGTATGTCCATGTCCATATTTGCATGCAGGTGCATGTAATAACTATATGCCTACTTGCATGCATGTATGAGCACATAGGATGTGGCTAATGTGCTAATTCCTGTTATCGATGTCCTCTGTGGATGTGGGACGGCAACCTCGAGGTATATGTCTAGTTGCCTATGCATGCATGCACTGTAAGGTCTGAGTGCACACTAGCTCGTCTTGAGGAATAGCATGAGCAGTAGAAGTCATTGGAGTTGGACTTAAGAAATTTCAGTCTGGCACTTGGAAATCTGTTTATTTCGATCATTTCAAGCTGTTTATTTTAACAAATGACCGACTCCACTTGCCAATAATGACCAACAGCGACTTGCAATTGTAAATGACCAAACTACCACTTTTTCTTTTTCTTTTTTTTTTTCTTTTTTTTTTTTTTTGGTGAAATCCACCTTGATCATCAAACCAAACTACCACTTGCAATTGTAAATGACCAAACTACCACTTGCAAGTGCTGTTAGATGTCTTGTTACTTGTGCCTGAGTAGGTAGAGAAAATACTAACTCATCACCTGAAATGGGACTCATCATTCTGGAGGGCAAGGTATCTTCATCTGTTTAAGAGACGAGGGTATTATGGTCCTTTTTCACAGAAATGGGTCACTTTTAACATGAACCTTTGTTGACATGGGCCTACTATGGATCCACCTTTGTTGACATGGGCCTATTATGGATCCAGTATCTGGGCCTTTAGATCTAGCAGTTGATTGTTTGGCCACTTCCCATGACTTTCAGTTGCCCTTGGGATATGAATCGTATCAACCTCTTTGATGTTGCCCCAAGTGTGGACTGTGGGAAATGCAGATCTGTCTGTGCTCATTATGGGGTAGCAGGACCTTTTACCTTCACCATGTGGCTGAGGAATGCGTCCAGTCTTCCTGTCCACAATTTGGGCCCACTTTTCAGATGGGGTGAAAACATGTCGGTGTCATTTCATCCCATGCGGAAATTGAGCACTGGGTAGGCTGTCCTATCCTCCTTTTGGTGACATTCCAAATTGATCCTAAGCCTTTGTACCCTCATGTGCGATTCAGAGCCATGTCTAAAGGGATCCCATTTGGACAGCTACACCCAAGTCAGTTGGCAGCTGCCCAATTCATGAATTGGATTTGGCCCTCTGAGCTGATGTTTTCCCATCTCTGCAGAAACACAGGGAGCAGGCAGACTGTTCCACATGTGTTTTCTCGGTTCAAACACTCCCATTCTCACAATATGTAATTAGGTGATATGTGTACCCACCAACCATGGACTCCCAAACATCCAAATAAGCCATTTACTGCTGTTGGGTCTTTTATCATTGAATATCTGCTCATATCAGCCCAAATGATCGACGGATACTATTAGATCAAGATATGCAGTTGCCCATGTGCTCCAATCAATTTGATATTTCAATACACACATGATTATCAATTCTGATATTTCATGTATTATAATTAACAAGATAGATGTTGGGTTGATTTTAGGTGATCTTGGATGAAGCAATCGTCAGACTGGACCCCAATTTCTTCTGGTTGGGAGGTGGAGAGATAGATCTGAAGCTGGGGATCAGAACCTCCCAATTCATCGATTTTGTCAAACCTTTCATAGTCAGCTGCAGTACTTGATTCTCTGCAAAAGAAGAAATCATCATTCATCCGATTAGAAGAAAGATCAAATTTTCAGAACCCTGTCTCGCGAAAATCCATCAGCTTGAGATCTCAACCGTCAGATTGCATTGGGAAGCGCCCCGTTCCGGGCTCGCCGTCAATGCTGGTAGGAAATTGGGTTGGGATGTTTGTTTTTCTTGGAGCAAGGCAGTTCTGTTTCCCATCTCTCTTTTGAAGTTTTGTGCTGTGGTTATTAACTAATCTGTAATTTGAATTTGGTTGGGGGACATTCTTGGAATTAATGCAGCCATATGTTAGACAGGTTTGGAAAACAATCACAGCCATTATTTTCTTTTTTAAACTGAAAGTGTACCTGGTCATTCCTTGGGTAAAATAAAATATAAGATATTGCATAGAATACTAATATGGGATTTGCAGAGTCAGCTCTTAAAGATAAAAGTAAGAATTATAGACTGTTGTGTCCTCCTCTTCTCTTACATGGTTGCATTCCCCAATGCCATTGTTATTTCTTTTTTTATTCTATGAGAAATGATCTAGTGCAATCAGAGGACTACAAGTTATAGTGCTCCTACTTGTATTGGGAGACTTGGACAATACAATCAATTTATCTGGACCGTCCATTAGGTTGAGCACTCATTTCTTCGGCTATGATTAAAAAAGCCACACTGATTGGATGATTAAATCCATCTGTAAGATGTTTTTTTTTTTTAGCCATCTGTTTTACAAGCCATGGATGGGATGGTTAGGATGACTTGATAAAAATGCTGCTTTAGAACCATTAGTTTCCATGATGGGCTCCAACAAATAAATGTAATATTCATCTTATTTTTAAAATGATCTTCACCGTCCATTTTATAGGCAATTGATTGGTTGGTTAGAATAGTTCTCTTGGCACAAATTTCGCATTCTAGATCATGAAATGTGTGGTGCTCCTAATCAACAGTCCGGATCAATTGTTCGGACAGTCTGAATACCCGGTGGAGCATTGCAATTTCTAGTGCTCCACATCTCTCTTTATATGCATGTATTGTCCTGGTTATTGCTTAGCCTACAAATAAGCTTACATTGATAAAGTAATGATCTCGTAAAATAAACGCTGACTAAATGGTAGCCTTTGATCAGATGGATCCAGAGGCCTCTAGGGTGTGACTTCTTAATAGGGGTGTTCATTGAGTCGAACCGAGTCGAGCTGGCCTCAGCTCAACTCGGCTCGGCCACTAGTTGACCTTAGCTCGAACTCGGCTCGGCTCGGTCCTTGAGCCTAATTGGCCAGCTCAGCTCGGTTCGGTCAGTAGCTCGGACCAGTTCAAGTTGAGTTCAAGCTAAGATCGAGCTGAGTTCGCCTATGCAACATTTCCACAAACACCTGGACTGCACCTTCAAAATCCCACTGTATGGGAAATAGTAGCCATGGTTTTCAAGGTATTTTATTAAACACCTTCTAAGCAACATAAAAACCAAGAAAAAAGGGAATTTATTTCATGTACATACCTTCCTTGCCACTAGCTACGCCACCAGCCATACTTCGTTGAGTCATTTCATCAAAAACCTTGGTGAGCAACATTAATATCAAAGTAACCGAGTCACTGAACTGGTTCGATCCGAGTTCGATTCGAGCTGGATTCGATCTGAGTCGAGTCGAGCTGCGGCCAGCTCAAACTCGGCTCAAACTCATTTTCGAGCGCAAAAAATCAGCTTGACTCGGCTCAAACTCAACTTCAAACCGAGTCGAATTGAGCTTTTTCGAGTCGAGTCGAGCGGGCTAACCGAGCTAGCTTGGTTCATGTACACCCCTACTTCCCAATATGCTGGCCCGTACTTGAGTGGGTGGAGGGCGGATTTCTACCTAGTTTTGAGGGAGAAAAAAAATCTTAAATGCCAACTAAAACCCTAGATTGATCAAATGGTTACATCATGACTAGCTGCCAGATGACCATTGATCATGATCTGTACCGTGGACACGCCATCTGATTACCTTGCAGTGATCAATCCTTACCTTGTTACGTGTCAATGAGTGTCAATGAGATTTCAATACAAGACAAATAGAAGATCTGTTCGACTACTAACAAATGGAAGATTGTTCTATCTTGACAACCAAATTTAAATTTGATCAAATTTTAAAAAGTCAAGAGTATTTAAAAAAAAAAAAAAAAATTAAGTCCAGCTGGCTACTACTCTGTCATGAATCTCACTTATACGGTAGATTTAACTACTTACCATAGTGGCCTCATGACCAATAATGAAAATCGACCAAAATACGGTAGCAGTTGGTAACAAATTCGGGTGATGCACCATAGGCCAAAATCCCTTAAGGAGCTATGAAGTAACAACAACATTAAGTTGGCCAAGTTTCATGTAGTACTATGCACGTTTGAGTGGTAAAAGAGATAATGATCATGCGCATTGCATCACGAGAAAAATTCTCATATGTGTAGTGAGAGCAGGACGTGCATGCAACACCAATAATACACCCACGACAAATGACTGGCACACGATGGTATTGCATAACAAGCAATAACTATTTATGGAGCCAAATAAATATTTTCACACCATCAAAAGAATGAAGGGTTGCAGGCCGTCACCAACACAATACAACTTTACAATGCAACGTTGCTTATCTTATCTTAACTTATCCCAACTTGAGAGTAGTGTAATTCATCCATTTATATTGTTACTTTGAACTCACTTTAGCCTAAAGTGTAATCAAGTTTGTCTATGCTGATATGCTAGACTGACTTATCTTAGCAGTAGTTTAATTCTCTTCATCTACACCGAAGTCGCTAGAACAAAAAATATTTTTCTTTTCAGTGTAATTTCCTTTATTTACGCTTAAGTCGTTAGACTACAGAAAAAGACCTTAGTTATAGGATCTTTCCATGTACATTGCAAACTTGGATCATATAGAATTATCTTTGTAATTAAATTTTATTTTATTTACCTTTTATTATTTAGTTCCTTTACTTTTACAATGCTTGAATCGGCTTATTTGTGCTATCACAATAAGAAAAACAGTTCTTTTAACTAAAAGAACAAAAAAAAAAAAAAAAAAAAAAAAAAAAAAAAAAAAAAAACTCATTAAAAGGATAAACCATCACCTTCACAAATTGCTATAATTTTTATTTACAAGCAGTTGAATAAAAAGTTGAATTGCTTAGTTCTTGGTTATAGATAATAACCACTTAGATCTCTCTATATATTTCGAAGCTTAGAGTCAAATGTATTTGGTTCGAATAGAGCTATATTAGACTGAAACGGCCAGCATCATACATAAATACCAACACCAAATTTCGAGCCAAACACTGACGAGGAAATGTGTGATACTTAGGTGGACTAGGTGGAATACAGTGGATCATGCATGTTCATGCACACATCACAACACTCGTGGCAGACATGTACTCGTATTAGGGACATCCAAATTGCAAACTGAGGATGGGGCATGGTCCAAAATCACTCCAATCTAACAATCATAGCCATCCAAGTGAACCCTATTTGCCTAGGGAACTTAAGACCTTAGAACCTTTATTTTCTTTGGACCCCATCGACTTGATGGACATCAATCGCACGGTTAAGATGGTCTTGTAGATGTGGTGGTGTAGTTTTCGCGCCATGCCTCATCAAATGTGGGAAAACGATTTGGGTTGTCTAGATTTGCTATACTTCCACGTGTATGATGTTGGCGTGTACGAGTAAGATCCCGATTTCAAAGCCTGCATATTATCTAATGGTTTGACTGAACGGCCCATATAAAGGCGTGAAGCCTCCTTTCCACCATTGGATGGCACACATGTCAGAGATCCAGACCATTCATCAGGTAGTGTACACTGAAAATGCACGGGACCAAAAAAATATCATTGGTATGTAAATCAGGAAGACCACTTTTGTAGGAGAGAAGGTAGGGTATTAAAAAATCCAAATTCAGGACACGTGTGGCTCATTCTACCAGTGCCCTACCCTATATATGGCATGAGAAGAGTGTCCCTACCTAACAAATGGTCTGGATTGATCACACGTATTCCATCTAGGGGGACCAATGGCCTGGACGGTAGCAGTGATGCGTGGCTCCGCATTCCATCAAAACCTCTCTTGTGAGGGTTTTGAACATGTTAGCTGGTATTATTTGGCCATGGAAGCCCCTTTATATTATCAAAAGTATTCCACATCTAAAAAAACCATGGAAGGTTTTTAATTCTTCAGAATCCAGACCGTCCATTTCATTGGTATTGATAAACATGTCCTAACATGGTTAGATTTTAACAAAGAGGAATTGTCAAGATTGTATGTAGAAGATAGATCATAATCGGATAATTAAGACTATCTGGTTACTGTGATTTTTGTAGCAGAAGAAGAGTGGACCGGACCTAAATAGACGGTCTAGATAGGAATTACGTATGCCAAAGACTCAAAATTCAACTAGATGCATGGGAAGGTTTCCATGCAACTAGCCCACTAGAGTGTTTTTTATGATGAGAAACGATTTAGTGGCCAAGTACATGGGACATTTACATGCACATAGTTACATTTGGACTCTTTGGCGTCCACATCACCCATCGTGACCGTCCATTAGCTAGTCCACTCTTCATAGGCTACCTTAGAAACCAACCAACTGGATGACCCAAACCGTCCAATCAGTGGCATTCAAAAAATGGATGGACGAGATTGTTCGTAGAAGTTAGTTCCAGTCACTCATGTTTAGGCCCATACTATTGTTTTGAATTTGCACAGATGGATGATCCAAATAGGCCAACGAGCCCAAATAAGATTATCTGCATGGGAAGATTTCTATACACAGCCCAGAGATCGTTTTGCTTACGTAGCACGTACGTCTCGCCCTGATAGGGTTCCACATACTAAGATGATTCAATGATTTGAACGGTCCATCTTTCTCGTTAGTATTATAATTATAAAGAAGCCATGTTCCCATACTAACGCTTCTATGATGATCCCGACCGTTGCTTTTGTAAGTTGACTGTGGCCATTGAAGACCTTAAATACATCAGCAAGTAATTGTCAGAATCATCCATTCATTGTAAGTCTTCTACAGTGGCATGTATAGCGTAGAATCTAGAACATGGACGGTTATGATCGAACCATCTCATCATGTAGGCCCCAAACAGTGGACGCAGTGTGGGATCCTGAGTGGGAACAGTTACAGGATGAATTTATTAGCCCACTGGATCGTTTCTCTGTATTAGGGTTAGGTAGAATGGAAGAGCGGATAGTTATTTGATACTCCAGCAGCGTAGGACGCTTGATACGCATGCACGAACTCAAATTAAACCAAAATTGTGGAAATTTTACTGTAACTAAGTCACTTTCCGAAAATAAGATTGGCTAAAGAATTCTGATTCATGGACACTTATTTGTTGAAATAGAAGGCTCAAATATTTCATTGTGTCCGTCCATTATATGTCCACAATCTAATACTCAGACATCAAAATAAGCTTCATTTTTGGTTTTTGATAAATATAGACTGAGACCCATAATTTAGACGGTTTACATTGAATTACTTGAATGCCACTTATTCAATATCTAAGTAATTTCCAAACACCTGCTTATCATCCATCACACTCAACCAGAGTACCAAAGCTTTTCTCTAGAAGAGGAATGCAGAACCCATGTGAAGTAACTGTAGAAAACCAACCGAAAGTGCAAAACCTAACGGATAACTGCCATCCTCATTTATGAACAACCACCGACCATATTCTACAGCCATGGCCACAGACCCACGGCTTATGTTCTTCTCTCTTTATTCACAATCATATAAAAATGCAAACAACCATTGTAGGGGACCATCACCAATCAATATCCATGCTCCCCACATCCTATTTCTCTATTTTTACTGAAATGTATCACTCACTTAGGAAAATATTACATTTTTAACAACACTTATTTAAGGTGATTCATTGTGAATTGGCGGTTTGCGGTGCGGTTGCTCGTAATCCATGTCGTTTGTGTCGTCGACAACATCGGTTTCCTTAGACCCTATATGTTCTTCGGAGGCGACGGTGACATGGCCAACAATAGACCCAGATCCTGGCACTAGTAGTGCCTGCTTCCCTGGTTCCTACATCAACACAGGCACATGGTAGCGTGTTACGCTAGCTCGCCACATTCATATTCAAATGGATGCATGTTTCTCCACCACGTACGAATTCAAATGTGGTGGATGCATGCATGCATAAGCAGACCATCTGCCCTGACCACCTTGAATAGGGACATGGTATGGGAAATGGGCCATATGTGTTGGTCACTGATACTCCCTACACTCTAACTACTGTTCTCCTCGCAAATCTTAAATATGAAGTATGGTGCAATTTACCTCTAATTTACTTGTCTGATGAAAACCCACATGAGAAGAGGATGTTACATTTTCACTTCCTGCAAATTCCATCAATATCAATAATAATAATTAACATGGAAATGATATTTACAGCCCTTATTTTTGATACCTACACCCCTAGGAAGAGACATTGTAATGATGGAAAGAGATGAAGGGGTATCTTATTTTACATCCACCTTTTTGATAGAATCACCCATTTCTTTCTACTTTTGGTAGCACAGTTTTACTAATGTATTACCAAAAATAGCAAAAGAAGTGTATATTGATTAAAAGGGCAGGTGTGGATAACAATTCCTTTCAAAAATTGGGGTTGTAAATAGTAAATAGTAAATGCCAGCCATAGTAACAATACTATATACCAGTACAGTAGCAGTAGCTGTAGTGGTAGTAGTAGTCATGGTTGTGGTGCAATGACATTACAATGTGAAGGAAAAGGGGAGAAGAAGAAAAGAGTACAAGATCTTCAAGAGATTGCAACAAGGCAGTGAACTTTTTCATTTAAAAGGATTATAGATGTATGATAAGAAGGGAGCCAGAAAGGCATTGCAATACATACAATACAACAGCCTATGTTATCTGAGTATGTTCACAGCTATTATGGTAATGTTTGCAGTAAATATATAAGACTGTCATTCTACTACACTAGTCCCTTCTTTCCTTGTATTTCTAAGCTTTAATGGATGTCAGATGTAAGTAGGGATGGCTAAATATGAGAGATAGAGAGGAGGGAGAGAGGGGGAGGGAGAGAGAGAGAAGAAAGAGGTTTAGTTGTGAGATGGAGGATGTGTTTTGGGTGGAGAATAGTCTAAATTAAACCCCGGATGTTCTGCTTGTTTCTCATGTGGTATTCGCCATGAAACCGTGACAAGAGACTCGGTTCGAACGGCACCTGAAGCATTTTCTCTTGTTCCATCCATATCCTTTGGCAGAGATGTTGCATCCTTTGTGTTGCTAGTGCTTTCACCGATGACATTTTTGTCGGCCGCGGGTTTTTTAGGCTGAGATTGGAGTTCTTCAGACATGGATTGCATCAGATTAGCCGGAGTCGAGGGCTTGTTGAATTCCACCTTCTCTACTGCCTGCACCAAACAGAAAATGAAGTGTCAGTTACTTGCTAGAAGCTTATGATCTTTAATTTGTGTAGTAGAGTATGGACTGTTGGAAATAAAAATTCCAATGGTTCACAGTCACCTCTACAAACCAACAGTTGTGATCTTCTCATGGTCCATCAACAATATGGCCGAGAGATGGACGGCTTCGAACATCCAACCATCTCTTACATGGGCCATGAGATGACACATGCTATAGACCTAAGCAGAGAATTGAGCAAAACAAACTCTAAAAGCCAAAGGCCCAAATGTAATAAGGAATTTACACCAACCTTGATAGATTCCTTTGGAGCTTCACGGAGATGACGGGCATTGCTTCCATCAATAGAAAGAGATAGAAGTAGGAGAAAAATAACAGGAGAAGACATTGTAGAGAGAGAGAGAGAGAGAGAGAGAGAGAGAGAGGAGATGGTAGGTAGAAGCTAGTAGAGAGGTTATGTGAGTTAGAAGAGAGAAGTGAGAGTATATGTAGAAGGAGAAGGCATTAAATGCAGGTAACGCAGGAGATGAAGGAGGTGAAGAAAGAGAACATGCAGGAGCGTGGGTGATGGAGACTGAGAAGAGTGAAATAGAGATATGGGTGACCTCCTTTGTCTGCTTCCCTCCACTTCTCAATCAATGAGGATCATGCCAAAATCTCCCCTGCCCAAGGGAAAAGAAGAGTCCTTAGACACTCTACGTGTGAATTTATACCAGATAGAAGTAAAAAAGAGAGAGGAGAGAGAGAGAGAGAGAGAGAGAGAGAGAGAGAGAGTAGAATAATAGAATATAAGAAACAAAAACTAGGAAGCTAGAGCCTGCTATTTGTTTCTATCGAGGAACTCATTTTCTTGTCCATTTGTATTAGATTTTTCTCTTGGATGGCCTGTGGCTCCGTGTTTGTTGCGCTTGCCCACGTTATTTTGATTGTGACCATTACCACAGATGAATTTTCATTGGCTTGAATTCAACTCTTAAAAGAACCAAAGGTTGGGATCATCAATGAAGCATGTATGTGACAATAGCAATGAGAATGTAGACTGTTCAGATCATCCGAACATCTCAGCAAGTGGGCCCCAATAGGTGGCGATGCACGCTGGATCCTGTGTCGCGATATAGGGAAAATAGTTGGTTTTGCCCATGGGCCCCACAAGTAGAGATGGTACATTGATCGTATTCTCGATGGGGTGACACATGGTGGCATCATAAGTCGCGAAAAACGAACTCATGGATTTTTGTTACTTCATATTTCGTTAACCTATCGACTTTCTTTTTATACACGTGGGAAATCTGTGTTAATCGGAACATATCATCAGGTTAGATTTACCTTGGATGGGCCATTCCATCAAAATCACAGTGAGAAGATAATCCTAACCATTCCATGCCGTGTAAATTTCGGGATATGACACATCTGTGGTAGGTATCATGCCCAAAATCCCAGTACAGAGTGTGCACCCTCGGACCCGAGTTTTAGTTCGTAACTCGTACATTAAGTATACTAACTTAATTCCTTAATCAATTTAATTAGATGTGAGTATTACAATAATTATAAGTTTCACTATAATCTCAATCACACATATATAACACTTAGCACCAATCAACCATGCATAGATAAATCTTGACAACCCTTAAAATAAACTAAACCTTTAAAATCAGTCATTTATTATACTATTATTTTATGATTATGTTTATTTTATGCTAACATTATTTCAATGAAATAAATCTAAATAATCTCTTAAAATCTCAAAATCAATATAGATATGCATTATACGTTAATTAAACTATACTAACAAATAAATCACATAATTAGAAATTGTCTAATGCCGCCACTTCATCTTCAGATAAGTATGGTCATGTTTCACGTAGGTCGTGTTTAGGTACGGTAGATCCTTCCGATTCTTACGCCACATCATCTGCTAATGGCTCCTCGGTACGGTTTTTCCATCAATAAAAATGTAAGCTGGTTAGGCTTAGTGAAATAACCCAGCATGGTTCATAACTATAGTAATTAAAATAATACAAAAATGTATGTACAATGATATGGATGTAAAATGGTGTATGAATGCATCAGATGGAATGATCGTCCATCTGCTTGAGTTGGAGGTAAAGCTGTACACGAGCAGAGTAAGCTCGGTTACTCGCTCGACTCGACTTGAAATTACTCGACTCGTCATAAGTTTGGGCCGAGCATGAGCGAATTTTTTTATACTTATTTTGATTCCGAGTAGAGTACGATCTGGGCAGTACTCAACTCGGTACTCGACTCGATACTCGACTCTTACTCGAGGGTATATATACCCACCCAAAAAAAAAAAAAAAAAAA